>JBBBDQ010001014.1:1657500-1815000 GCA_037127315.1 Ascarosepion bandense | reverse complement strand
CCTTTGTCTCTAGTAAAATTATCCTGTTTCTTAATACTCTACTCAACTTCTGAAACGCTTCTTTCGCCATGCCAATTCGCCTTCGGATCTCTGTGTTGCACTGTCCGTCTTCAGTTAGAACACTTCCCAGGTAATTAAATTTTTGTACCTGCTTGATTTTAGTATCCCCCACCTGTATTTGGCATCGAAATAAAGGATTCGGTTCGAAATTTCTACCACCTGGAGAAGGCCGGGGCGTAAAATGGCCGAAACGTCATGAACATGGCAATAAACATGACGACAATAGTCCGAACAATGTAAATACAGTAAATTTGATTTAAGTCGTTTTTCGAGCGGGGGCCGCCTCTCCTGGAACTAACTACCGACGTAAGGTGAGGCGTACCTGTATTTATTTATTATCATTGGATATTCACGCTTTATTTTCTAGCCATAACTTCTCATTATTTATTTTATTTCCTCTCTATAACCATATTATTTAACAGATTAACAATACAGAAATGGACGTGCGTTGTGGTGCAGTGGATATCGACTCGAACGACAAATCGGGAAGCCGAGTTCGAATTTCAGTTGAATTCCTTGCATTCACTGATGCACAAATACCCTTGGGAAATGTATTAATCCGTCTCTTCCCTCCAGTTATGGGTCTAAACGTACTGACTATATATATATATATATATATATATATAAATTAATTATAATTTTCAAAAATTCAAAGGTGTTGGATGTACATTTCGACATAGGATCTCTAATAGAGATTCTGCGTCACGTCAGCGACATTGTTTTTTCCAAATGGTGAAGGCCCTGGGGTAGTGTGTGGAGGGGTTTTAGGTTAACAACGGTCACAAAGTAGAAAAGGACAGAGCTGGTAGTCGCGGGGTTATAGGGTGTTGAAACGGTATATTTAGGAAGGGGAGGAATAGGAGTTCATATTTTATAAAGATAGACAACTAAATGAGTTAAATTACTTTTTTAAGGTTAAGATTTTGGGCTGTTTGAAGAGGTGTATTTAGGCGAGAAGGAATGGGTTTCAATATAAGATTTTTTAAATTTTTATTTAAGTTTATTTGATTAAACCTTTTAGGAACAAGCGAGCTAAATACCAATTACAGGAAGTTATCAGTTTAAAAATTATTAGAGAAAAAATATTAGAGAGAAAAATATTAGAGAAAATATATATATATATATACATATATGTGTTAACCAAGGAAAACGGGGTTTAGTAAAAGAATCCATATTTTCTAAAGATAGGCAATTAAAGGAGCTTATATATATACTAGCAGTATAGCCCGGCGTTGCTCGGGGGTAATGAAAGTTTTAAAACTAATCCATGGTTATGGAGCTCAGACTCTTTGGACGTTGGCACGAAAGACTAAAAAGCAATAGTTGTTTCCAGTTAAAGCGAAACTGTAGACTGAAAGAAAAATGAATGGATGTAAGTCAAATTTTGATTTCCTGGTATCGATAGCAAATAAGTTTTTTTTTCGTCGTAAACTGAATTTTGAAGGCTAAATAAGTCCTCTGAGTAAATGGTATCAGACTAAGAACTACAATTATACCTACTTAGAGCCAAACCTGAAGCAAAAACTAAAATAAAAAGGCTGAAAAAATACAGATATACAGGCAGATAAACAGACAGACAGACACACATACACACACACACAAACATCTTGCCTTTGAGATATATATATATATATATATATATATATATATATATATATTATCGCTTTTCTGCACTAAGAAGAAGTTTCAAGGTTGCAGTTCTTACAGAACTGCAACCTTGAAACTTCTAAATATCGTTTCTTATGTCTTTGTCTATGAGTGTATCAAATTTGATTAAAATCGAACCACTTCTTCTATAACAAGATTTTTTCGATTATCGATATTTATCGGGGGTACCTCGACACAAAACCTAGCTAAGAACACTCGCGGACGCTTATAGTTCAACTGTGTAAATTTTCAAGAAAATCGTTTCAGCCGTTTCGGAGTCTATAGGTAACGGACACACACACACACACACACACACACACAGACAAAATTCCATTTATAAATAAGTTTAGATGTGTGTCATGACGCAGTGGATATCAACTCGGAATGAGAAATCAGAGAGCCGAGTTCGAATTCCAGTCGAATTTGTTACATTTACGTACCCCTGTGGAAGGTTTAATCTGTCTCTTCCCTCCAGCTCTTGGTTAAACAACAGGAAATATTGCGTTCTGTAGCCTTTGTTGGCAACCAGTCATAAGCAGAAGTTAATGACAACCTACTGTGGGAAAATCTTCTGCCTAGTCAGTCCATCGAAAGAGAAATGCTTGTGTATATAAAATTTCTCCTCCAATTATGGGTTAAATAAGACAGACTGGGTTCTATAGCCTTGGTCGGCAACCAGTCTACCTACTGCGAGATAACCCTCTGCCCAGTCAGTCATGTCTCTTTCGAGACATGAGCGCCCAAAGCGTGCATTATGTATGGCACTTAACTGACTGAATGAATATAATCGTTGAAAATAATTAAAAGTTCTACTGGGCATAAAGTGGAGGATCGATTTTCTATTGTTACTAAGTAATAAACTGATCCCCCATTAATTACTACTTATTTATATAATGATATATTATATTTAATCTCTTCTCACGCCAGCTATGGGCTAAATGGAAGGATAGATTGGGTTCTATAGCCTTGGTCGGCAACCAGTCTACCGCTGAAAGTAATGGCAACCTACTGTAGGAAAATCTTCTGCCTAGTCAGTCATTCGAAAGAGACATGATCGCCGAAGCGTGTATCTGACTGACTGATATATCTGAAAAGAAAATATGAATTTTATTTAAACTAACAGTCTTTTTTCTGCTTTTATTTTAGTGATTGATCTTTTTGTTTCATTTAAACTAAAGTATCGTCCGGTTCACACCTCCACCCACGTCTATTGAACAGGTGAAGAGGCTCATCCCTTGTTCCTTGTTTAGGATGTCGTTTCCGGCTTTCTCTTTTCCAATCTTTTCACTCTTTTCTTTTTTTTTCAATTGGAGTAGATAGACTAAACTATCGCCCGGTTCACACTCCACCCATGTCTATTGAACAGGTGAAGAGGCACATCCCTTGTTCCTTGTTTAGGATGTGGTCTCCGGCTCTCTCTTTTCTAATCTTTTCACTCTTACGTAGCCCCCTGCGCTTCAGTGGCCTTACCGCCTTGCTCAGGGTGATATGATTAAAAAAAAAAAAAAAAAAAAAAGATGCCTTGCTAAATACTTGGAATGTTGACATTCAAATAGCAACAAAAACAGACATGAACATTTACTACATGACTAGCTTATTTATAAAATCTTGATAATCAAATCTTCCCGTTAGGAAAGGCTTAAATTCACGAAAAATACATCTAACAAAACCCAAAAACAAATTCACAACAAATACGAATTCATAAAACTTTGACAATTTACCACTAATCAATGTTTCACATTCGATAACAATTTTATAGTAAAAAAAAGTTTGGTTAATCGATGGAATCCATTCTTCCAGGCCATTTGGCTTGTGAATTTTTAGTATTTCTAGAAAGTGTTCTGTTCAAAAATATTTTATCACAAATTATTCGTATTTTAGATGCATAGATAATTCTTGTCGTCATTATGAGAATAGAGACGCACACACACACGCGCACACACGCGTCTACACATACACACACACACACACACACACACACAAGCAAACACACAAATACACACACACACACACACACACACACACACACACACACACACACACACAAACACACATTAATATGAACAGGATTCCATACGAAAACCACACGCAAACATTTCTGATTGTCACGGACGCTAAAAATTTCAAGGGAGATAACTTAGCTTATGTATAAAAGAGTAACTTCCCATGAGTTCATAAAATAGGATTAATTACCAGTTGTTCAAATTTTATTCTGTCTGTTGGCTTCGTTACACACTTATACGGTTGAATATCTATTTTCCCTCTTCTTCAATTATAGATTAAGCATCAAGATATACAGAACCTTCTACCCTTATGTGGCAACCAATCTAAGAGAAGGAAAAAGTTCCAGATTATAAACAAAGCAACAGTAACAGACTTCAGTCAACTAACTTTCGCAGAACGCCTTGTCAGTTCGCAGGAAATAAAGTAAAAAGAACTGTGGCGCACCATGATCTTCAATGCCCTGAAGGGTATCGTATTAAAAGAAAAAATATTGAATCATTGATATCTATTTATTGACAGTGTGGAATCTTCCACACAAGCTTTTAACCCCATTTCGGGAAGATGCATTCTTCCCTAAGAAAATGGCTTAACCAATCACCACTTCATATCTGCAAATTTAATTCCTCATTGGTTAAAACGCACTGAACTGCAGCAAAGTTGAAATAGATCTCTGCCGCCAATGCTTTTAGAGCCGATTTTTGAAACCTCAAGGGTATAAAAAAGCAACTCAATTCGAATTAGTCAGTCATCACGTGCCGAGCGATGCTTATAGTCCCCACGCGTGTAACATCACTTTAGAAATCTTCCCAACTCTCTCGCAGCAACTTAATCATCAATCGGCCACGTGATAATTCAACCTCCAATTGACTAAGAATAGTTAACTTTCGTAAACAAGTAATTGTACATTTTATCCAAGTAGCTTAACAGCTGAAGGCAACTAACTCTTTACGACTCTAATTCTAGTAACGAGAACACACACACACACACACACACACACACACACACACACACACACACACACACACACACACACACACTAAAGACTTTTCGGCAAATTTTCGTTTTAGGTCCCGAAGGCTTTTCGCCCTTCAAATTTATCGAAAATAGCATTATTTCTGTGTAAATGTATATGCTGAACTCAAATCAACTGTTAGTTATTGAAGAAATTTACCTAATTTGATCTCAACGACCAAAAAAAATCGAACTTCATCTCGCACTATTTGTCTCCCGTAACTCTCACGAAGTCATGTAATGAACTGCAGAATAACGTTCTGCGTAGGCAACAAATTTCGGCCGATTTTCTTCCTTTACTGAAACTTCCGGCTATTTATTTCCTGTAATGAAAGTAATAGGCGTAGAAATACAATAGCGTATTACTTTCATTACAGGAAGTAAATAGCCGGAAGTTTCAGTAAAGGAAGTAAATCGGCTGAAAATAGACATTCAGCAGTTAAGGGAGCGACCGTTATTTCAATTCGTTTTTTTAGGTCTTTGTGAATCTCATTTGTGTAAAACACTTTGTTAAATAAAGACGGAAGCTGATGATGGTTCGCCTGAAATAGGTCCACACTTCCGATTCACCATGAGATAACTTGTCTGCCTTAATTTTTCTTATATTTGCTCGATATGTATTTATATGCATATATGTTTAGAGTTCTCTTAGAGAGTTATCCTACCACTGTATGTACAGAATACTCCTTTGGATTCTTCTATATCCACACTGCATGCTGATATATATATATAATTTTTTCTTAATCGTTTCACCCCAAGCAAGGCATTCCACTGCCACTATTGCGCTTGGGGCTACATAGGGGAAGGTAAATAGAAAGAGTGGTTAGATATAGGAAATGTCAGGAGGGGGGTGATAGGTAGTTGGGAGGATGGGAAGAATGTTTGAAAGAATGGAAGCGAGTTATTGTGTTAGGAGGTGTCTATTGACCTTACATTTAAACTCCTGGAGATTGTAGCCGTCGGGGAAGCAGGCATGTGGAAGGGAATTCCACAGTCGAGAATTACGAGAAAATAAACTGTTGGAGTAGAAGTTGCGGTGGCATTTTATCGGTTTTACTGTAAAAGTGTGGGATCTAGTTGCTAATCTAGTATCTCGTGCAAATTCGAACCTGGGGGGAGGGCACTATTGATCTAAGTTCATCGGAGCAGAAGCCATGGAAGTATTTATAGAAGAGGCACAGGGAAGCCACGTCGCGCCGGTGAGAGAGAGACTGCAGGCGGTCTGCCAAGTCAGTATCGATCACATTACAGACCCTCCGCTGTACCTTGTCTAGAAGCCCAAGGAGAATAGTAGGGGCACCCGACCAGATATGGCAACAGTATTCAATGCGCGGGCGGATGGTAGATTTATAAATATACAGGATAGATTCAGACGGAAAAAACCTCCGAGCCCTGCACAGAGAACCGACTTTCATATCAGCGGATTTAGCAATGGATTCGATATAATCATTCCACTTATAGGTCCGCTGAAAGTGTGAGACCAAGGAGGCGTAATGTTTTACACTCTGGGAGGCAAGCCTGGTCCATGCTAATGGGAGGTAGGTGCGGTTGTCTATGATGGTTAATTGATAGTAGCTTCGTTTTAAAAGCATTAAAATTTACGAGCCATTTCTTACCCCAGTCCACTACGGATTGGAGGTCCTTTCCAAGCTCGGCTGCAAGGTTAGCTTTGTCGCCCACACCAGATTTTTGATCAAGGCGAGAGTAAACTGTGGTGTCATCGGCGTACATACCTACTTGGGATATTATGGCATCGGGGAGATCATTAATGTAGATCAGAAAGAGCGTAGGACCTAGGATAGAGCCTTGAGGGACACGCGCGTTCGTATGGTAGCTCTGGGAGGCATGTCCGTTTAATACCACTTTCAATGTGCGGTTAGATAGGAATGACTGGATTAGTTCAAACAATTGTCCAGCTATACCATAGCTCCGCAGTTTGCATAGAAGGCCAACATGCCAAACTCTGTCGAACGCTTTAGAGATATCCAAGGAGACAGTTCGGGCTTCGCCATTCCTGTCGAGTGCCTGGTATATATACTCGGTGATGGTCGTTAGCATATCGGCAGTAGATCTGGTGAAGCGGAAACCATACTGCTTGTCCGAGAGGAGCCTGTGTTCTGTGAGGTGCTGAACGAGCTCGGCGTTGATAATGGCCTTGAACACTTTGACAAAGATCAGAAGAAGGCTGATAGGGTGGTAATTTGCGGGGTTCGAGGGTTCTCCAGAGTTTTTGAATATAGGAACTACAGAGTAAGATTTCCAACAGGCGGGAAAGCAGGAAGCAGAGAGGCAGAAGTTGTAGAGCTTAGAAAGAACAGAGGAGAGTTCAGGGGCACATTTCTTTAAGACTATGATTGGGATTCCGTTCCCTCCGCTCGCTTTGTGGGGGTCAAGTTTTGAGATTATCTTAGAGACAAGCGAGGGTGTAATGTGGACGTCATTCAGTTGAGCCTCAGTTCTAGGTGAGAAGTCGGGTGTAAAAATCCCAGACAAGCCCAGACTCGAATTGTTCGAGAATCTCCGTGCAAAGCAATCAGCCTTATCCGCTGAGGAGGTGAGGACCTCAAAATTATTGATTAGTGGGGGTATTGTGGACTTGCTCTTGTTAAGTACTATTTTACAGAGTCGCCAGTCGTGTTTGGCGCCGAACCTAGCGGATGCTATGCGTTGTTTCATTCTGGCAGTAAACAACGTCTTAGCTTCGTTAAGTATCTTTTTACACTTATTACGAGCTGAAGTGAAAAGGCGCCTGTTTTGGTCCGACGAGTAGCTACGGTATAGTCGGAAGGAATGATTCCGGTGGGCAATGGCGGCCGAGCAAGCGGGCGAGAACCATGGAGACGAATGAGATTTAAGCTGAAATTTCCTGGCAGGGATGAAGGCATCGATGCCAGCCTTAACCCAGGAGGAGACCTCGGATGCACATTCTTCGATGGGAAGACTAAAAACGTTGTTCCATGGGACGTCACAGAGGAAGTCTCGGAACGAATCCCAGTCTGCCCTTTGGTAGCAGTAGGATATTCTACTGGCCTGGGTTCTTGGGTCGGGTGGGAGAGGAATGAAATGTTGACGGAAACTACGGTGTGGTCAGAGTTCCCGAGTGGGCAGAGTTGTTTGGTAGTGCAAGAGTCTGGGATGAAAGTGAAGCAGAGGTCTAATAGTGAGTCCCTTCCGTTGGGGTTGTCGGAGAAACGCGTGGGGAAGTCCACCACTTGCGTGAGGGATTATACAATATATATATATATATATATGTGTGTGTGTGTGTGTGTGTGTGTGCAAATAAATACACAACAGTTTGCTGTATGTCTTTCTGAGCATAATTAGTGACGCGTCATAAAATAAAATAATTGTACCAGGTAATGCAAGAATGGATGTGCGTTGTGCGTGAATATCGGCTCGGAACGAGAAATCGGGGAACCGAGTTCGAATTCCAGTTGAATTTCTTGCATTCACTACGCGCAAATACCCTTGGGAAAGGTATTAATCCGTCTCTTCTCTCCAGTTATGTGCTAAATAACAGGACAGATTGGGTTCTATAGCCTTGGTCGGCAACCAGTCTACCGCAGAAAGCAATGGCAACCTACTGCGGGATAATCTTCTGCCCAGTCAGTCATGTCTCTTTCGAGACATGATCGTCCAAGCGTGTATCGCGCATGGCACTTAACTGACTGAATGCAAGAATATTAAAGGGGAATAATTCTCACATAATTTTAAAAAGTTATTTCCCTTTTTAACTGTATACTAAATATATTTATTTTTTGTGCTTAAACCAATAAAATAAAAGTTTTCTATTTCATTACGACTAAAGTTTGATCTTGAGAAGATTCTTCATACTCCGATAATTTATGCTTAATAATTTCAAAATGAAATCAATAAAGCTAAATACAATATCTCTTTGAAAACAAGAAAAATGTTATATTTTGTAATGTCCCCATATCTATTCAACCTGTACAGCGAGACAATTTTGAGAGAATTCGTCTTTAGCGGTCGCAATCTGCACAATATAAGGTACGCAGATATTACAGTATTGATAACAGATACGGAAAGAAAGCAACAAGACCTCCTACAGAAAGCAGAGAGAAAGGGCTACATATAAACTACGAGAAAAGAGAATCCCTGGTCATCAGTAAAAAGAGGAGCCCAAAATGTCAACTACGGGCCAGGAATACGAAAATCAAGCAAAATTAAATACCTGGGAAGTGTTCTAACGGAAGACGGAAAGTATGATCCGAAAGCGTATTGACATAGCCAAGGATGCGTTTTAAAAGCTAAGCAGAGTATTAAGAGACAGAAAAATTTCGTTGGAAACAATGGAATAGAGTACTGTGATGTCTGTCCTTCAATATGGCATCGAATGCTGGACAATCTCATCAAAGACTAAGAAAAGACTTGAAGCAACCGAAATGTGGTTCTACGGAAGCATACTGGATATAAAGTGGGGGATCAATTCCATATTACAATCAATATATAAATTGACCCCTCACTTTGTGACCACAGCAGTTTCTATACATTTATATTCCTGAGATCCAAAAGCACGAGGATGCATTCCAGAAGCTGAGTAGAGTATTAAGAGACAGGAAACTTTCGCTAGAAACAAAGAAGAGGGTACTGGATTGTTATGTGATGTCTGTCCTTCAATATGGCAGCGAATGCTGGACAATCTTATCAAAGAAAGAAAGACCAAAAGCAACTGAAATACGGTTCTACGGGAGGATGCTGAGGATACCATGGACTGAACGTGTGAGCGACGATAAGGTTTTGGAAACGAAAAAGAAACTGATACTTAACATCAGGTAAAGGACGGCTGAAGTTTCTTGGGACATGTAATGAGGAAGGAGGTTCTGGAGAATCTGATGCTCACAGGACGGACAGAGAAGTAGAGACACAGGGGAAAGCAATACACGACATACTTGATGTGCTTGAGCAAATGCATGGCAGCGCAGGATACCACGGACCGAGAATATCAGCAATGATGAGGTTTTGAAAAGGGTTGAAGCGAATAGGAAACTTATACTTAACATCAAGAAAAAACAGTTGAATTTTCTGGAACATGTAATGAAGAAAGAGGACCTGGTGAATCTGATACTCACAGGTCAGATAGAGGAAAAGATAGTCAGGGGAAAGCAACGCGTGATATACTTGATGGGCTTGAGCAAATGGATGTCAGAGCAGGGTTTTGGGAGGGGTAGAAGGAGAAAGAGTGTTAAACCTACAAGGGACAGGGAGATGTATAAGGTAATGATTACCTACGTCCTGAAGGGACACGGAACTTAGAAGGAGAAGAAGATTAAGAAGAAGAGCAGATTTATACAGAGAATTAGAGTTGGTATAACCTTGAGATATGTGCGTTGCGATGCAATGGATATCAGCTCAGAATGTGAAATCGGAGAACCGAATTCGAATAGCAGTTGAATTCGTTTAATTCACTTACGCACAAATACTCTTGGGAAAAGGTAGTAGTCCATGCTCTTTCCCTCCAGCTATGGGTTGAGCAGACAGATTGGTTTCTATGAACAACCAGTCTAAAGCAGAAAGAAATGACAACCTACCGTGGGAAAATTTTCTGTCTTGTGATATCATGGATAGTCTATTATGTATGACACTTAACTGATTGATATCTTTGACACAGGCCAACGTCAACATTGACAAATGGGAAACCGCTGCAGTAAAATCGGCCATCCTGTGAACATGAACAGGATCTGTGATGTGCTGTTAAGAGTGCCCGACTTCCCCAGCTGCGCCAACCAGCTCACGACTCTTCAGGAGTGGGCTAGGCCTTAACAGCAATCGCCGCCACTGCTTCTAGGACGGTATGGGGGAGCTGGAAAAGAGAACTATTTCGATTATTGAAATTTAGAAGTAAAAGAATGAGAATTTTCTGCGAAAAAAAGAACGAGGCATTTTCTGTGAAAAAAAAAAAAAACGAGGCATTTTCTGTGAAAAATCAGGTGTTATAATTGTCTAATATTAGGTTGTTCCAAAAGTACATTAACACTTTCGTTTGATGAAGTCGAGGAAGCGTGTCAAGAATTCTTTGATTCGAAGCTGGCTGAATGGTACTTTAACCAGATCCGAAAGCTTGCAGATCGATGGCAGAAAGTCTTGGAATATGATGATCTTTATTTTGAGCAATAATCTTTGTTGTTTTTACGAGTAAAATTTCAGTTTTTTGCAGGTGTTTACGAAATTTTGGGACAACCTAATATTTTCGTCCGTAAAATTTCTGCGTTATTTTAAGTGGAAACTCCTTGTTTCACAGCACGAAATCTAAACTTATTTATAAATGGAACTTTGTCTCTGTGTGCATGTGTGTGTTTGTGTGTGTGTGTGTGTGTGTGTGTGTGTCCATTACCTATAGACTCCGAAACGGCTGAACTGATTTTCTTGAAAATTTACACAGTTGTACTATAAGTGTCTGCGAGTGTTCTTAGCTAGGTTTTGTGTCGAGGTACCCCCGATAAATATCGAAAATCGATAATCGAAAAAATCGGGTTATAAAAGGAGTGGTCTGATTTTAATCAAATTTGATACAGTCATAGACAAAGACATAAGAAACGATATTCAGAAGTTTCAGGGTTGCAGTTCTTACAACAGTACAGAAAATCAATAATATATATATATAAACGCAAGATGTTTGTGTGTGTGTCTGTTTATCAGCCAGTATGCCTGTATTTTTTGTTTTTTTCAGCCCTTTTATTTTAGTTTTTGCTTCGGGTTTGACTCTAAGTAGGTATAATTGTCGTTCTTCTCAGCCATGATAGCATTTACTCAGAGGACTTATTTAGCCTTCAAAATTCAGTTTACGACGAAAAAAAAATTTGATGTTTGATATCGATACCAGGAAATCAAAATTTGACTTACATCCATTCATTTTTCTTTCAGTCTACGGTTTCGCTTTAACTGGAAAGAACTATTGCTTTTTAGTCTTTTGTGCCAACGTCCAAAAAGTCTGAGCTCCAGGACCATGGATTAGTTTTAAAGCTTTCATTACACCCGAGCAACGCCGGGCTACACTGCTAGTATTTCTATAAAAAATAGAAAACTGTAGAGAGAAAGGAAGAATAAATTACTGAACTGTTACGTGATATCTGTTCTCCAGTTTAAAAGTGAATGCTGGACAATCTTCTCAAATATGAGGAAGAGACGGAGCAACAGAAATGTGGTTCGACAGAAAGATTCTGGAAATATTATGAGCCGAACATGTGAGAAACACGGTTTTGGAGGAAATGGAAACAAAAAAGAAACTTACGCTTAACACCAGAAAAAGGCAGTTGAAATTTCTGAGACGTGTAATGAGGAAAGATGGCTTGGAAAATCTGATACTTTACGGGACATATGTAGGAAAAGCGGGACAGAGAAAACAGCGAGTAACATACTTGATTAGGTTAAGCGGATGGATGTCAGAACATGGTTTGGAGAAATAAAAAAAAAGTACAAGGAACAAGAAGATGTGGAGGGACATGATTGCCTTAGGTTGTTGTTGAATCTATTTCGCTCATTACTGCGTGATGTCCAATTTTTTTACCTAAAAAGTCTGTTTCATAATATGTTTCGTTGTTAGAGGATAAAGTTTACCATGACATTTTATTAGGAACGCTCCATCTTTTCAGTCCGTCAACGATAATTAGCGCCGACTGCTTCTCACTCACGATAAAGAAACAATCTTCGGCCATATTTTGAGCCATTTTAGATACACACACCCGAAAAGTGGAAGAGACATCAAGATTGTGAGTGTATTTTGATGGTGTAGTAGATATCCGCCCGGATTCCACCTAAATTCGTTGCATTCACTCACATGCAAATATTCTTGGGAAAGGTATTAATTCGCTCTCCAGCTATGGGTTAAATAGGGGAACAGATTGAGTTCTATAGGCTTGATTAGCAACCAGTCTACTGAAGAAAGTAATGGTAATCTTCTGCGGGAAAATCCCCTACCACTCAGTCATGTCTCTTTGGAGACATGATCGACCAAAGGTGAATCACGTATGGCACATAACTGGCTGACTGACTTTAAAGGCGTCTGACTTAAATACACTATTTAAAATTAAATCATCTACTTAACTTCTTGCGTCTTAGAGGCTTTATCGCCTTGCCGAGGTTAATATAATTGAAACGAAACATAATAATAAAATCCAGAGTGTACCTTTTGGCCTATAATGCACATAAGAAAATAGTTGAGTGGACGTTTTAATTTAAAGAGTTAATTAGAATGAAAAACCTAGGAGCAATTTCAAACATACGCACCGTAGTGGGGGCGCTAGAAGTTGTCGTCAGTGATGTCATTGCGTGGATCACTAGGGGTTTCGGGTCTCTCAACATCATACCCCACTCATCGCGCCGACCCAACCAGAGGTGATCAGTTTCTGGTCCATCCTCAATAAGCGCTTTCAGACACTGGAAAAAAATTTATAACGTTTGGGCCCGGTACGAAACCTTGCAAATGCTTCTGATTGGCGACAGTCAGAGCCACTTTCCATTTAGAGGCGAACCGTACATGAGCTCGTCCGAAAATATATGAAAGAATTTACCTATTGAACGACTATTAGAAGAAAAAAAATCTTCTAAGAATTAATCACGATTCGTTTAAAAATAAATAAATATCTACAAATATATCATTTTAAGTCGTTTCTAAAAAAAAAAAAAAGATATGAGAATAAAAAAAACCGATCTAAGAATTCATCAAAAGAAAAAAATATCCGTTTGAAAAAATACAAATATGTATAAATTTAAAATCGTTCCCCAAAAATTAGGAGAGGGAACAAAAAACTTAAAGAAATTAAGAACGCAGAAGATAACGATTGATATTGCATTAACATTTTTGAAGATCAAAGTCAATTGGAATGCGAGAACTCGGATATAATTCTACAAGCGAGAAGTGTAAAAGAAGAAGCTGTTAGCATAGAACTTACGGTTGTATCTAGCACCTTTAACTGCAAAATGTTGAGGCTTGTCTGCTAATCTAGTACTGCTCTTAAATTTGTAAGGTGCTAAAGGAGAAAGCTGATCAGACAACTACCATGAAAATATTTATAGACAAGACACAGAGAATCTTTGTTACGGCGGTGGAAATGTGACTGAAGTCGAGATGTCAGGTCAGGACCAATAATATTACAGTTCCTTCTGTAGGTATATCTATGCCAAATTTTGAAGGGCGCGTCATTTATATAAACAGCACCCCCAGGTTGACAGACAGTAAGAAAAACGGGCCCAACAAGGAAAGATGTTAGAGATTTATCATAAAAAGGAGAGATCCCAGAACAATATAATTTAGTTTTTCTATGGGTTTTCTTAGTCTTAAGCAGTTCAGAAAATTTCAACGGATGTTACTTAGAGTTATCTTTATATCCGTTACTTTGGAGAGATTTATCATACAGTTTTTTGTTTTTTTTTGTTTTCATTCTCTTATATTTGGTGGCATATGTTTAGAAAAAAAAAATATATATATAGTAAACAATATTTAATTTAATAATTTAATTGGAGTAGATATATATAGTAGTTTATATATATATATATATATATATATATATATATATATATAGTAAACAATATTTAATTTAATAATTTAATTGGAGTAGATAGATCTATCTATTGCCCGGTTCACACACCACCCACGTCTATTGAACAGGTTAAGAGGCTCATCCCTTGTTCCCTGTTTAGGATATGGTTTCCGGCTTTCTCTCTTCCAATATTTCCACTATTACGTAGCCCCCTGCACATCAGTGGCGTTACCGCCTTGCTTGGGGTGATACGATTAAAAAAAAAAAAAAAAAAGCTCCTAAGTTTGGATGATAATTGGCTAATTTTTTTTTTTAATCATTTCACCCCGAGCAAGGCGGAAACGCCACTGATGTGCAGGGGGTTACAGAAATTTAAAAAGATTAAATAGAAAAGAGTGAGGAGTACAAACTAGTTAGAAAGGAACAATAGAAAGCTGAGAAAGCAGGTGCGATGACAGATACATAGGTGGAGAGAAAGGGAAGGTTATACGGGGGTGGGGAAAGAGCTAGAGTCCAGTGGTTAGTAGATGAGTATTGACTAATTCTGGTATTAACAGTCTTAGGTATCTGTTTTACAATGCAATTTGGGTGATAAGAATAATTGTTGATGTAGCTGGGGGTTTCATTCTCTTTATGGTATGGTTTGAAGGAATTATTATCGAGATTAAGGGTAATGGCTCGATAATTAACAAACTTTAGGTTAGAATAAATCTCAAATTTGAGAATCGCTCAGGCCCGTAAAGTACACAGGATACAAATCAACAAGAAGATGTGGAGGGACATGATTGCCTTAGGCTGTTGTTGAATCTATTTCGCTCATTACTGCGTGATGTTCGATTTTTTTACCGAAATATCTGTTTCATAATATGTTTCGTTGTTAGAGGATAAAGTTTACCATGACATTTTATTAGGAACGCTCCATCTTTTCAGTCCGTCAACGATAATTAGCGCCGACTGCTTCTCACTCACAATAAAGAAACAATCTTCGGCCATATTTTGAGCCATTTTAGATACACACACCCGAAAAGTGGAAGAGACATCTTGATTGTGAGTGTATTTTGATGGTGTAGTAGATATCCGCCCGGATTCCACCTAAATTCGTTGCATTCACTCACACGCAAATATCCTTGGGAAAGGTATTAATTCGCTCTCCAGCTATGGGTTAAATAGGGGAACAGATTGAGTTCTATAGGCTTGATTAGCAACCAGTCTACTGAAGAAAGTAATGGTAACCTTCTGTGGGAAAATCCCCAGCCACTCAGTCATGTCTCTTTTTTTTTTTAGCTGGTTGATGAACCAGCTAAAAAAAACACACATAAGAAATTGCACACCCACAAAATCAAATTCAAACGACTACAACATTTGTGAAAAACCCAAAGTAAAATCACACACCCGCAAAATTGGATCCAAACGGCTAAAAGCTTTTCTTTTTCACAAGTCAGTGTGAAAAGCGATACTCTGGATTCTGATTGGTTGACAAATCAAGAAATTCAAAATACGTCAGCGAAACAGTTTTTTTTTTTTCACAGCTAAAGAAAAAATCGTTCTGGGATCCTCCCACATGACCAGAATTCAATATTTAAGGTTGTCACCTAATCGGTCACAGTCAGTCGGTCAAGAGGGTCAGTGAGAGACAGCAGTCAGTCGATTTGTCACTTAAGCAAGCAGTCGATTTGTCAGTCAGCGAGACAGTCAGCCACGCTAAAAAAGCCCGAAAGGTGCAGTGTCAGATACACACAGTCCGATAGGCGCCGACATCAAAGACACCGGTGCCGACAACTAATCCTACGCCCTCTCAAGCGATACGAATGGAAAGAAGAGAAGAAACACCTGCAACAAGACGCCTTCAACGGCCGTAAATCTTTTCACGTTTCTCATCAACAAGAAAGGAGAAGTAACACAGACTTAATAAGTTTAGTAGACTGATTCAGGGTTTTTACACATACATTCTACCAATTACTACTATCTCCATTTGACTCTCCCCCCCCCACACTTCGGAAATTCTCATTCACTCTCTTTTTCGACACAATTTGAAACACTTTCCTTTTCCACCTAATTATCGGCTGATAAATAAAAAGGAAAGAAACATTGGGCTTCTACCCTGTTTAATTACAGTGGTTAGATTTTGCCTTATATCCTACATTAATGAGTTAAGGCATAAGACCAAAACTGTATATGGTGAGGAGGGTGAACTATGTATAGTGGTTAGGTTTTCCCTTATATCCTACAGAAATGAGTTAAGGCATAAGACCAAAACTGTATATGGTGGTGAGGGTGAACTTTGCATAATGGTTAGATTTTGCAAAACGATATTGTAAGCTCTTCTTTCAAAGCATAATGCTTGTACTCTTTTTGTACTTTATATGCACGTGTACTCTCAGCAAGACAAGCTTGTTCGGATTTGCTCCAAATCGATGCGACTTATTTACCAATTACAGTACAATGCGCATGGCTGAATATAGGTCGCTTAGTCGAAAGATTAGACGGAGTTCGAATCTCTCCGTGGTCGGTAACTAGAGAAATGATACCAGTATTCGACAACGTTGAAAAGTACCTGAAGACTATAGGACAGGTTAAACTATGCCTATATGAGTGACATTTGATTCGGTGGTCGTGTTTGCGCGAAATCAGTAGCTATTGTAATCGAGGGTTTGAGCATTTTTTAACAACTAATTCACATCAGATTATGCACCCTTTCCAATTAAAAACGAATAGGCTATTTTGCCGGTCGCGGTAAAAAAAAAGTACCATGTCTAGTTTGCTGGTTCCGGTAAATTACAAACCAAGGAAAAGCTTTTAATTTGCAGAGACTGGTATGTCTGAAGTGTTAAAGATATTCAGAAACTTCTATATTTTATTTAATAACAGAAAATGAATAAATGATTTTGATTTGTGTTTTAATAATTGATGGTAGATTAAGATTTTAAATTGTTTTAAGAATTGATAGTGGAAAAGACGTTAAATTATCTAAACATTTGATAATGGAAAATATTTAAAATTGTCATAACAATTGATAGTGGAAAACACGTTAAATTTTCTTCACATTTGATAATGGAAAAGAGTTTAAATTGCCTTAACAATTGATGGCGGAAAATATTTTAAATTGTCATAAAAATTGATAATGGCAATATTTAAAATTGTCATAACAATCAATGGTGGAAAACACGTTGTCTTAATATTTGATAAGGGAAAAAATTTTCAATTGTCATAACAATTAATGGTGGAAAACACATTAAATCATCTTAACATTTAATAATGGAAAAGATTGTAATTTTTCTTAATAATTGATGTTGGAAAAAATTTGAGATTGTCATAACAATTGATGTTGGAAAAGATTTTAAATTTTCATAACAATTGATAGTGGAAAAGGCGTTAAATTATCTTAACAATTGATGGTGGAAAAGATTTCAAATTGTCATAATAATTTATGGTAAAAATAAATAAACTTCTCTGTAAAATCTGTGTATTATCATTTTTTAATATTACCTGTGTTCATAATAATACAAATATTTAGTGGTAAAATACCCTTAGGTCTATTTTACCGAGACCGCTAAAATAAGATTTTAATCATGTTTGTCGATTTTTCCAAGACCGGTAAAAAATAAAATTATGTTGAATATGTCACAAGGCTGCAACTGAGCACTACCTAGAGCTGAAGTGATCAGAACTTAGCGAAATCTACTTGACATATTAAACAAGACATCCGTATATTTTCCGGATTTTTAAAATTTTACTTCAGTGTCAAGATTCTAAATCTGCCTTTTTGTTTACAGGGCACATTGACCTCTAACATTGAGGCGTGATATTCTCTTAACTTCCTCAGGAGACTTGTTAATCGTCGCAAAACAGTAAGAAGTTGGCGACTGACCCTGTATTTAAATTTTTTGACGCTTGTCGAAGACAGGAAAGCAAGAAGCTGGAAACGAATTTCACAGATAAATGCCACAGAATCTTTTAGAATAGAATTTACTCAGCAATTTCGACAATAAAATGATGCGATATAGCTACCAGTCTAGTACTGCGATTCAAATTTTGAAGACAATTTAATAAATGGGAAAAATATATATTTTGTTTTAATACAAAACTATGGCACAACCCAAAAAGAGGGATACCGAAGACTCGTTTTCAGTCTCTCTAATCTTAAATGTAACTATTCACGATTGCTGACCCGAACATACCACACTATTCCTTACACCAAAACAACACAACATACTTACTTAGGATTCTAACTACAGCCACCATAATACCACAAAGTCTCTATGTAGTCCTAACTAGTTCCTGTGTGTACAATTTTTTTTTTCTTCGTGGATATGAAATGACAGCATTTAAAAATGAAACCCAAGAATGTTTACTATGAATACAGTTGATATTGTAAGGGTCTCGGTGATACTTGTCAAATTAGCCTTGTGCCAAACACAAGCGAAGTCCCCCAGAATTTAAAATATCTAAAGTTTGAAAGAATACATTGAAAGAATAAATATGCTTTGTTTGTAAAATAAGTGGAATTTTATTAATAGAACTGAATAACAACTTTGTAAAAAGAAAAAGAAAATGTTTATAGAGAAAAAGTATGTAATTAATTGTTCAAAGAGAAATGTAAGTATTTAAAAGTCCCTCAAAAATTCAGAGTTCACAGTGAATAACAAATTTGTAAATAGAAAAAGAAAATGTTTAAAGAGAAAATGTATGTGATTAATTGTTCAAAGAGAAATGTAAATATTTAAATGTCCCATAGTATTGATAGTAGCAGAATGCGTGTATGTAAAAAGATTAAAATGGTTGCTAATAAAAGTTTGTGGTCTTTTCCTTTTTATGGCCGGAGAAAAAGTGAAAAGGAAAGTCAAGCAATAAAGAAAAGTGTACTTATCGAAGTCAGTTGAAGTATCATGTTGTTGTTGTCTTCTTTGACAGTGGGTGGGTGAAGACAAGGAAAGCATAATTGAAAGGAAAGAAAAAACGAACGTGTGACGCGCCCTTACGTCCGGGTCGGCTTCTTCAATTTATTCCTTACATTGTGTCAAGGTCCTTCAGATTCGATCCCGTGTCGGGTTGATTTGACCGGTCAAGTGACGTAAATATGTAGTTGATTTTAGTCATGTGATCGGCTCCGAACAGCATACCCATTTTATAGGTGTGAACAAAATTGACCAGGGTCATAGATCAATTTGCTATTTTCTATCCAACGAGAATCTAGAATCATAACTTTCGCACTGACTCGTAAAATTTGCCTTCCTCTAGGTTTTTCCAAAATGTTTTTAGTCGTTTTAATCCATTTTTGAAGGTGTTCAATTTTACTTTTTTCGTTTGAGTTAATTGTTAGCTGATATACGATTTATATCCTATAATATACAAGAAACTAAACCAAAATAGTGTTAGTAATAAAACCCCTCACAATCCTCAACTGTTGTTAACTGGACGAAATTAATGCGAGATTAGGTAATTAATAACAATCATTCGATCACTAACTCGCTCAAACACGCACTCATCTAGAAAAACAAAAACAAAACGCAGCCCACATCTACCAGAGAACTAACTTCTCTGTCACCAAACGTGAAAAGAGGATATGGAACAAATGGGAAAGATCAGAACAATTGCCAAGAAAATATTTACAGTCAAGCTAGGTTACGGTAGTGAGATAGTGAATAAAACCGAGGTGCCTGGTCAAGACCGATAATACTGCTGGTTCTGCTTTGAATTTTGTCTAGTTTTCGAGATGCTGCAACACCTAAAATCTTTGTTTAGACAAATGGTAATAATTATTTTCGAATTCAAAGAAGTTAGCATTGATTCTTAAAAGTAACCTGAAATATTATATGGTCTTTCTAGATTTTCAAAATATAAATTTTTTTTAACTAAAAAATGAATTTCTGTGGTTAAGTTTTGTCCTCTGCTTTTTACAAAAACTACGCAGAAATTCCACACAGATAGCTGATAAAATCATTATCATTATACTTTACGTTTCAAAGTACATTATATATATATATATATATATATATATATATATATATAAAGGCAGGTGAAGAGGACCGATTCTGAGTTCTCCGGCATTTACTTTTTTAAAAGATTGCTCAGTACAACAAATATTGTCGCGAATAATATAATTAAATTTGTTTTTTTTATTTAAAATTAATATAGTTTACATTGCGACACCGAAATTTCCATGTTTCGAGACTTTTAACTTGTCATCAGGCAATGCTAGATGATTGTTGTGAAAATGATTTTCATTTAAATGTAAGAAACAATACATGTGTTATTTATGGATGTGGAAAGACAAAACAATGTATGCTTGTGTTCAATTTAACTAATCAGAATGGAGATCCATTTTAAATTTGAAAAAAAGGTTATATTTTTAGGGGAATACATGATTTCTTTTTTCAGTCTTAATGGCAAAAGTGTCACTCGATCAAAACTTCTGTCTAGACTGCATTTCCGTTGATCTATCCATTATTGTTACAAAATTATTCTCTTAGTTTTCTCTGTATCCCATCATTTTTTAAAACAGAAAAGAAGAAAAGAAAACATTTCATATTTTTCATCTATCTTTGAGGGTAATTCTACTATTTTCATTTCAATTCAGAATGCATTTTATTCAATACTAGCAGTGTAGCCCGGCGTTGCTCGGGTGTAATGAAAGCTTTAAAACTAATCCATGTTCCTGGAGCTCAGACTCTTTGGACGTTGGCACGAAAACAGTAGGTTGTTAAGACTAAGAACTACAATTATACCTATTTAGAACAAAACCCGAAGCAAAAAGTAAAATAAAAGGGCTGAAAACCCGATTTTGATCAGATCCGATAGGCTATCGGGGTATCGATTTTCAATATCGGAGTCAAATAAGTCATCCAAGGATAAACTAACCTAAGTAAGTCCATGAAAACTTATCGTACCCATCGGGAGTAAAATCGGAGAAATTGAGCCATATTGATGGCTGAATATCGGTTTTAGATCAGATTCGATAAAATATCGGGAGTATCGATTTCCGATATCGAGAAAAATGAGTCGTCTGAGAAGATCTACCGATGTTTGCGACTAAAAACTATAATTTTACAAAGTTAGAGTAAATTCTGCAGCAAGAACCACGATAAAAAAGTTGAAATCCTGATCTTGATCAGACCTGATCGGATATCGGGGTATCGATTAACAATATCGGGGGGAAATCGGAAAAAAAGCAACTTATGACCTAACCGGAAGCCTAAAAATATTTGTGTGAAGTTTGGTGAGAATCGGATAAAAATTGTGGATTTGTATAAAGGACATACAAACAGACACACGCACAAACATCTTGCCTTTTATATGTATATATTCTGGCGTTCATAGGATAATTGAAATAAAAAAAACTTTTAATTTTAAAAATCGTATTAAAATCTAATATTAATAATGTGCTTGTGCGTTTCAAAATTTGAAATAGTCAATAAAAGGTTTTTTTATTTTCAGTATGATATTTTATGTAATTCATAGTTAGTCTGGCATCAGATCAAGCGCTTTTTTTCACATTCTAAACAATGGAC
Source organism: Ascarosepion bandense (assembly GCA_037127315.1). NCBI lineage: Eukaryota > Metazoa > Mollusca > Cephalopoda > Sepiida > Sepiidae > Ascarosepion > Ascarosepion bandense. The sequence goes on along the minus strand of JBBBDQ010001014.1, from coordinate 1,793,273 downwards.
GAGAGTTAAACGTCACTAGACGGAAGCCTTCTTCTCAAGACGGACGCATACGTCCTATACAGAGACATTGCCTTCGTGATTGTTATTCGTGTTAACTGTTCATTGGTACGTGTATTTGGTTTATTGTACTGAGGTATAATAAATCTCTATTCCAATATCCTCAGTGTTAAGAATTATTTCTTGCACTATTCTTTCTCTGTTTATCCCCACCCGGGATATAACAACATAGTAAGATGTTCACCTCAGACATCTACTTTATGAAACAGGCTCCAAATATTATACTTCCACAATCATTAAAATAATTAATCATTTACGTTGTAGTATAGTGGATATCGGCGTAGAACGAGAAATCGGGGAGTCGAGTTCGAATTCCAGTTGAATTCGTTGCATTCACTTACGCAAATACCCTTGGGAAATGTATTAATCCGCCTCTTCTCTCCCCAACTATAGGTAAACTAGCAGGACAGATTAGGGTCTATATCCTCGGTTCAGAAAGCAAATGGACAATCTACTGCAGGAAAATATTCAGTTGTGTCTCTTTCGAGACATGATCGTCCAAGCGTATAACCCTTATGGCCCTTAACTGTCTGACTGAATGCGATGATAAAAAGTATCAATCTGGCCTTCCAATGGCAAATAACAGCCTTGCCCCTGGTTATCGATTATTCAAACAACTACAGACACCAAAGATTATACTTCCACAATCATTAAAATAATTAATCATCTACGTTGAGGTGCAGTAGATATCGGCTTCGAACAAGAAATCGGAGAGTCGTGTTCGAATTCCAGTTGATTTCGTTTCACTCACTTACGCAAATATTCTTGGGAAACGTAATAATCCGTCGCTTCTCTCTCTGTCTGTGGGTTAAATAGCAGGACAGATTGGGTTCTGTAGCCTTAGTTGGCAACAGAAAGTTATGGCAACCGACTGCGGGAAAATCTTCTGCCCAGTCAGTCTTATTTTTTTAAACATGATCGCCCATGCGTGAATCACGTATGGCATTTAACTGACTGAGCTATGGTTATATATCCTATATATGCTCATAATATGCTTATTCTCATTCTTATTTCTCTTCTTACATACATACAGTAACCACATTCAGTAATCTTCTACCTTGAGTAGCTCTTGGCTGAACGATAGTATAAAATATTTTGTGGTGTTTTCTTACACCCCACGTTACTGACAGAGAGTTAATATTATCGCAGATTAGCATACGAGACATTGTCTTTGATATTTCAGTAGATTATTACACAAGGCCAGTAAAGTAGAGTACTCAGTGAGAATCACGCTCACAACTATAAGAGTCTACGAGATAAATCTAATGTATCAAGGCAGCAGATAATTTTCTAAACATATACTGTAAAATATAAGAGACAATGAATGTCTATTATGTTTAATAATGAGCCGTTCTAAACATCGTATTTTGGCTCTAATTTCAGGTGAAAATAAAGACAAAAATTCTCCAACATTTGGATAATTTTTTATTAAGTTGATTCTAAGTTTTCGGCTCACATAAGCCATCTTCAGAGAGGTTACAGGGACGTTAACATAAAAACATCTACCATTGAAGATGATTTTATCTTGTGTTGACAAAAGGTTTTATCTTGTGTGTGAGCCGAAAGCTTAGAACCAACATAATAAAAAATATCCAAATGTTTAACAATTTTTGTCTTTATTTTCACCTGAAATTAAAGACAAAATACGATGTTTAGAACGGCTCATGATTAAACATAAGAGACATTAATTGTCTTTTACATTTTACGGTATATGTTTAGAAAATTATCTGCTGCCTCGATACACTAAATTTAAGTTACATGATGCCGAAGCATTAAATGATCCTAACACCAAGAAATTTCAATGGAACCTAATTAAACGTCAAATGCACACAGCCAAACAGGAATTAAATCTTAGAACCAACTTAATAAAAAATTGTCCAAATGTTGGAGAATTTTTGTCTTTATTTTCAACCGAAATTAAAGCCAAAATACGATGTTTAGAACGGCTCATGATTAAACATAATAGACATTCATTGTCTCTTATATTTAATATGTTGAGATGAATCTAGTAACTATCGCTCTTAGCCCGTCAGTAAATTATTCTAGAATATTCAACCCTGGAGATACGTACGTCCCAATGTAAGTTTTGTTTTGAAGACATTGCGCATTTGTCAAGATATCTTTTCACACACCTACCAACATACCACACATATATAAGTGTATGGCAAGCTTCCGGAAACGTGTCCGAGAAACATCGATTCTCAGAACATGAGGCCAACACGCCCAAACAACGGAAAGGTGTTTTTTCAAACATCCGGAAAATACGGAACCTGTGTACTCCTGATTACAACGTTTACTACATAACATCTTGCACTCGAAAAATGACAAATATTCCTAGCTAATGCTTCGACTTTTCTAAATATCGATTGTCCCGTGCCATATAAATGACGGCAAAATATTTTTATCGATATGCCGTCTGAAATGACGGTATCATATACATGTGCCGTGTACCTTCAAGACGTAGGTGATCATGGCCCTCCACATCTCTTCATCTCTCGTGGCTCTTAACAAACTTTCTCCTGTTTAGTCAGTCAGTTAGATGCCATACGTAATACACGCTTGATGGAATCATGTCTCGAAAGAGACATGACTGACTGGGCATAAGATTATCCCACAGTAGGTTGCCATTGCTTTCTGCGGTAGACTGGTTGCCAGCTAAGACTATAAATCCCAATCTGTCCTGTTATTTAACCAATAACTGGGGTGAAGAGACGGATTAATAACTTTCTCAAGGGTATTTGTGCGTAAGTGAATGCAACGATTTCAACTGGAATTCGAACTCGGCTCCCCGATTTCTACGTTCCGAGCCGATATCCACTGCACCACAACGCACACTGTTACTCTACCCAAACCCTGCTCTGCAATCCACTTGCTCAATGCCCTCAATTATGTCGTCAATATATTATCATTTGTAAATAATTAGTATAATCTTGGAAGTTATGATGATTTAATTTGTTCCTGATTTTTATCAACGATCTTCCCCTTGTTCTCAACTCGTTATCTCTTATAACAAAACAGCTTTTCATTTCCGTTTTTACGGTAACTCTTGGAAGTCCGATTAGGTCAAACTGACAATGGTTTTCAAAAGTCCTAGGTTAACTGGGGCAAGAAATGTCTATTTAAATTTGACACCTCTAAAACTAAATTTCTCTCTTTTAATTGCTTTAGAGATCCTTTTATATATTTTTTCCTTCAATCAACATGCCTGATGCCTACCTTCAGGACAGTAGTTCATTTTACCTTATCATGCTAATGGTTTTCACTGACATGTCGTTCAATGACGATATAAAACCAACCTCAATAACTGCTGTGAGTTTGTTTATTATGTTATTCTAGGTAATTTTTCTCACCAGAATCTATCTTGCATATTTATAATTCTAACGTTCAAACCTATCGTCTGCAGTCAGATCTAATTTGTTTCTTTTGCTTTGTGTCTAGAGATTCTTGAGAAAATTTAAAGGGTCTGCAATGTTATTAATCTTTATCCGGCATTTCGGCTTCAGTCACTCCAACATCGCTAAGACGTAACTTTCCTGTGCCTTCTCTATAAATATTTTATCGTAATTGTTTTGATGAGCTTTCCTTTTTGATACCACGGCATCATTAATTTAAACGCAGTACTAGACTGAAAGTGCGTTGTGGTGCATTGGATATCGGCTCGGAACGAGAAACCGCGGAGCCGAGTTCGAATTCCAGTTGTAATCCATTGTATTCACTTACGCGCAAATACCCTTGGGAAAGGTATTAATCCGTCTTCTTCCTTCCACTTATGGGTTAAATAGCATGACAGACTGGGTTTTATAGCATTGGTCAGCAACCAGTCTACCGCAGAAAGCAATGGTAACATACTGCGGGATAATCTTTTACCCAGTTGTTGTATATCGACAAACAACAAACACGCATATATATAAAAATATGAAGTTATATTTTTATTAATGACGATGGACCGTGTAGAATAGGGAACAGAGAATTGAGAGAGCGCGCTTCTAATGGGTTGACGGGAGTGTAGTCTTATCTGTTGTGTCTCTCTCTCCACCGGCCGATCTCTGTTGCTCCTCTACTACTACTGGCGAATCCGTGTGACGAGGTCTTTTTATAATCTTCCAGAACCGGGACTTTTTCTTCCGGTTTTGCCTCGCCCACGCACGCCCACGTAATTCTCAGAGACACCTGTTCTGTTTGCCTCTGTAGTTGTTTCCGCTGCTGCCGGAAATAAGGTCAAACAACATCCGTTCCTTTCAACGACCGGAAACACCCTCGCTTGCATCAGCCTTCCTCGGGTGGGGCCAGATTGTTATATTATACTCCTCGCCCTCCCATTTTCCAAAATGTTCACCTGAGAACATTTTAAGCGCAACACCCTCACACTCCTCCCCATGCCACACAAGCCCGACAATTGTATAAAACATGTGCACGCCAAAACAACAAAACATGTGCATGCCGAAACAAAAAAAAAAACAACAAAAAAATATATAGGGGAGCCTACATCGGCAACCCAACAATGTTCGTGTCCATCGTGAAAATTGTTCTACCAGCTCGATGTTTCATTGTTCTTTTTTACTTTTTTTTTTTTTAATATCCATTTTCACAGAATTGGGCAAAGTTCTTAAAAATGTTCATTTTCTTTCTCGACTCTGTCCATAAGCGTAGACGCCTCGATGCATAACCACATGATTATAGGCGGTAACCGCGCCCCAGTTTCTAAACTGACATCGAGTAAATGACCTTTGACCAACACCATGCGTGTTTCTGCTCGAGTTTATTGTTACACATGTAACTTCATTTAATTTAATTTAATTTCAAACATACTATGTTTGAACACAGAAAAATGGCCATTATCTGCAGTACATATCATTCATAGTCTGACCGAGAAATGTTCAATAGAAAATGAAGAAAATTACCCTGATTCCAACGTTAATCCGCATGCAATTTACTTGTGGAGGATTAGAGGTTTCATCTATATTAATTTAGTCTAAAAAAATGGACCCGTGACTCGTAGTTCCTTAGTTTGTACAATGTTTTCCATTCCCTGAACTACTTCCTCTGGATTCGAATCCAAGCATATCTGATTTGTTGACATCTCTCTGTTTAACGCAGAGACATTTGAGTGTTGAACACCCGTTGACCCCGGAGTACTATTCACAACGGATAACTCAATTTCCTTTCCCGAAGCACTGTTGCTTCTTTTACACTTAAAAATCCGCTTCCTAGCTATTATTCCAAGGATTATTATTACGCCGACCACGCCAGCACTGACTCCTATCGTCAACTTCTTCGGGAGTTGTTCATATCCTTCACTAAATCTTTCCATATCTATCTGTTCCAAGGTATTTACTAGTTTGCGGATAGGAATCTCCTCCATATCGCGCAATTCTACCGGCATGGTGTCCACTGAAAAATTGGGAAATTTCTGCGTAATTGGGGACCAAACCACTGAACCAGAGACGTTTAATTTACTTTATGCTTTAGATACCATTAATAATTTTCCATTATCTGTAAGAATGGCCCAGTCCCTATTCCTCTTTTTGACAGCCCAATAAAATAGTCATGAAAGTAACAATTACAGTGAAAACTCCGATCATCATAATTCAACTTTACCAAGAATCTGCATTTTTGAGGATTTAAGTATTCAATTAACTTGTTTTCCTTACAGGATGACAACCTCAATTCAATAAACCTGACAGTGAATTGAACAAATGACTAACCAATATAACAAACAAAAAACAAATAAAAAAAAAATAAAGAGATTGTTTATATTCTATCCAAGAATTCAATCTATCCAATGAAGTTGATTTATTGTCATATCTATTTTCTGAGTTGAATTTAATAATAAAATGACTTGTGTAAATGTAGTTTTGAAAAGATAAATAGGAAGTAAAATTTACTTAACAAAGTAATGAAATTCAAGTGACTTAATTGTTTTTATGAATCCCGGAGTCCGTGTCAATATAAAGTTTTCAGAAATTAATATATCTTCAAAAGATATTTCCCAAGTCACATAAATGAAAATTCACAGAGGATGTTGAATTGATGGGAACCTGCACAAAAGCATAATTCACAAACATAGAAATGTAAATCATTTTGTAGTGTACAGTCATTGAAAAGAAATCCAAAAAAAAAAGAAAACCTAACACTGCACAAACCAAAGAAAACATTGTTATCAACAAGTTAATCCAATTATCCACTTTAAAGAGTAGAAGAAACTTCCTTTACATGATTTTACATTTCACTTACTCAATAAAAGTAAGATTAATTAAGCAACATACCAGTAAACTCACTTCACATATATGGTAAAATATTAACAAAAAAAAATCATTAACTCAGATGTTTTATACTTACAGATAGGTAAATATCTCAACTTTATTCCTCCCGTCAACCTCCCTATGCGCTCTCCGCTAGGCGTAATACTCTCTGCATGTAGTCCTGCACCCCCTCCGTTCTACCCTTAATGTGTTCGACACCGAACAATCCACATTTCTCAATTCTAGGGTCAGATCGGCAAAAGTATGCTGTTCCATTTTTTTTTCTAACTAAACTTATTATAAACAAGAGCAGAACACACACACTATCAAATCAAAGAGTCACCTACCTTGGCTGATGTCTATAGTCGTGCGGCTGCTTCTATTTTCGTCTTCTTTTTTCTTTCTATCTGGTAGTTTTAAGTCCGTTGAATTTCAATCGTCACCGTGGCAACCAGCTCGCATCTAACTGTTTTGTTGTCTCAAAACAGCAAGTCACTAGGCACCAATTATGCGTCTGTTATATATCGACAAACAACAAACACGCATATATATAAAAATATGAAGTTATATTTTTATTAATGACGATGGACCGTGTAGAATAGGGAACAGAGAATTGAGAGAGCGCGCTTCTAATGGGTTGACGGGAGTGTAGTCTTATCTGTTGTGTCTCTCTCTCCACCGGCCGATCTCTGTTGCTCCTCTACTACTACTGGCGAATCCGTGTGACGAGGTCTTTTTATAATCTTCCAGAACCGGGACTTTTTCTTCCGGTTTTGCCTCGCCCACGCACGCCCACGTAATTCTCAGAGACACCTGTTCTGTTTGCCTCTGTAGTTATTTCCGCTGCTGCCGGAAATAAGGTCAAACAACATCCGTTCCTTTCAACGACCGGAAACACCCTCGCTTGCATCAGCCTTCCTCGGGTGGGGCCAGATTGTTATATTACACAGTCAGTCATGTCTCGAAAAAGACATGATCGGCCAAGCGTGTTTCACGTATGGCACTTAACTGACTGACTGACTAGTCTGAAAGTGTGTTGTGGTGCATTGGATATTGGGAGCCGAGTTCGAATTCCAGCTGAATTCATTGCATTCACTTACGCGCAAATACCCTATTCCTTCCAGTTATGGGTTAAATAACAGGACAGATTGGCAACCAGTCTACCGCTGAAAGCAATGGCAACCTACTGCGAGATAATCTTCTGACCAGGCAGTCATGTCTTTTTCGAGACATGATCGCTCAAGCGTGTATCACGTATGGCACTTAACTGACTGACTGACTAGTCTGAAAGATAGGTCTCATTATTTTACAGTTGAGACTACTAAGTGTAACTGCAGGTTCTTTGCTAATAGTTTCTTCTCTCGGACTTCAAGCTTATGGATATCTGTTCCGGCTCTTTGCAACCTCGGTGGTCATCTTCTTTCTCCTTAATTATTGTTCTTTTATTGTCCACTATCCCCAATGATATTTCTTAGCATATTCTTTCCCTCTCAGTAATCCCTGGCGTCTTAGCAGATTTATCGCCTTCTTTGTGGTGAAATGATTAAAAGAAAAAGATGATGAAGAATTGGAAGCTATTATAAATATTTGACTTTTATTTCTTCCATCATAATTTTTTTTTTTTTTACTTGCTTTTCCACGTAAACTAACCCAGACTATCAATCTATGGTGGTCGGTCAAATTAGTAATACCTTGGTACATGGACCTCTTAGAACAAATTTAGTATAGAAGATTAGGTAATTGAACATAAAAAAATCAGATTTTTTTTTTCAACAGCGCAAGGGGCTGCAAAAAACAAAATATTAAGTTAAGAACTCGAGTCGTGTTTTAAAATAGCCTCGTCGGATGGAGACTTTTCACATGAATGTCCATAGCGTCAGAACTATCAGCTATATAGAACCTCTTTTTTTTTTCAGTAATGAAAAGATGTACGTTGTGGTGCAGTGGATATCGACTCGGAACGATAAATCGGGTAGCCGAGTTCGAATTCCAGTTGAATTTCTTGCATTCACTTCGCACAAATACCCTTGGGAAATGTATTAATCCGTCTCTTTACTCCAGTTATGGGTTAAATAATAGGACAGATTGGGTTCTATAGCCTTGTCTACCGCAGTAAGCTGCTGCGGGATAATTTTCTGTCCAGCCAGTCATGTCTCTTTCGAGAGATGATCGCCCAAAACGTGTATCACGTATGGCACTGAACTGATGAAAAGGAGTTCAAGTGTTTGAATGTTTTAAGTCTTAAAGAAAAACAACCTTTATTTATTGACTGGCGCTACAGAATCCCAAATGAAGAACTTTATGAAAAACAAAAGAAAAACATAGCAGATGAAGAATTCCAACAGCAGCAATAACTGAAATTAATTGCACGTGTAACTAAAAGAGGAAATAGTGATATAATGATATTGGCTACATTAAACGAAAGGTTAGGCTCGATAACAGTTATTGATTTGAGGAAGGTTTTTTTTTCTGGTAAAAATGGTTTACTGAGAGAGATTTTATTAACTTTAATAGAGAGCAAAGCTAAATGTTCGGTCAATGATTGTTTTCTCCATGAAGACGTTTAATCAAGTCGATACCCCGATATCCAATCAGGTCTGATCAAGATCAGGATTTCAGCCCGTTTATCGTGGTTCTTGCTGCAGAATTTGCTCTAACTTGGTAAAATTATAGTTTTTAGTCTCAAACATTAGTTGATCTCAGACGACTCATTTTCCCCAATAATGGAAATCGATACATCCGATATTCTGTCGAATCTGCTCAACAACCAATATTCAGTAATCAATATGGTTCATTTTCTCCAATTTTACTCCCGATGGGTACGATAAGTTTTCATGAACTTAGGTTAGTTTATCCTTGGATGACTTATTCGACTCTAATATTCAAAATCGATACCCCGATATCCTATCGCGTCTGATCAAAATCAGGTTTTCAGCACTTTTATTTTGATTTTTGTTTCTGGTTTTGCTTTAAGTAGGTAAAATTCTAGTTCTTAGTCACAGCCATGATACCATTTACTCAGAGGACTTATTTAGCCTTCAAAATTCAGTTTGTGAAGGAAAACTTATTTGACATCGATACAAGAAATCAAAATTTGACTTACATCCATTCATTTTTCCTACAATCTACGGTGTCGCTTTGACTGGAAACAACTATTGCTTTTTAGTCTTTCGTGCCAACGTCCAAAGTGTCTGAGTTCCAGGACCATGTATTAGTTTTAAAGCTTTCATTACACCCGATCAACTATATGGTAGGTATGGATGGAATAAAATTCGTATCCCAAAAACACTATTCTTAAAAAAGTGCTTAATACACAGTATTTATTTAAAATTTATAATATAAGTATGTTATAATATGATTACAAAACATACTTTTTTTTTAATTTTATAACATAAATATACTTGTATTATATATATATATATATATATATAAAATCACGTTCTACGGCTTTGAGATCAACCTTTCAACAACCGACGTTTTTCGTGCTAACGTCCAAATAGTTTGACCTCCAGGACCATGGATTAGTTTTAAAGCTTTCATTACACCCGAGCAACGCCGGGTTATACTGCTAGTAATAGAGTTAAACAGCTCTTAAAATAAATAACTTATATATATATAACGATACCAGGAAATCAAAATGTGACTTACATCCATTCATTTTTCTTTCAGTCTACGGTTTCGCTTTAACTGGAAACAACTATTGCTTTTTAGTCTTTCGTGCCAACGTCCAAATAGTTTGACCTCCAGGATCATGGATTAGTTTTAAAGCTTTCATTACAGCCGAGCAACGCCGAGCTATACTGCTTGTTAATGACAAGATTGGTATCATTTTCTCTGTTTCATTTGCTTGTTTTCTTTTGTAATAAAAATTGATTAGAAAAAATATTCGATAAAGTACAAACCACCATAAATTCACATAGAATACATAAAGCACAACACCGGAGCGTACAAATATCAGATGTAAACTCTCCCAAACCCCGCTGTGCTATCCACTTACTGAAGGCTATCAAGTGTTATCTCGTGTTGCTTTTTGCTGTCTTTATTGCCCTCTATATGTCCTGTGAGTATTAGATTCTCCAAGCCATCTTTCCTCATTACGTGACCTAGGAACCAGTTGTCATTTGCTAATTCCAAGTATACGTTTCCTTTACGTTTGCATCCTCTCCAAAGCCTTGTCGTTGCTTACTTGTTCTTTTTATGGTATCCCCAGCATCCTTTTATACAACTACATTTTTTGTTGCTTCGAGTCTCTCTATTTTGAGGAGATCGGCCAGCATTCGCTGATTTATACGATAGATATCAGATAACAGCCGAACGAAAATTTCCTGTCTCTTAATACACTGCTCAGTTTTTTTTTGTTTTTTTTTTAAATGCGTCTTTGGCCATGTCTTCGGATCTCAGTGTCACACTTCCCAGGTATTTAAATTTCTGCACCTACCTGATTTTCGTATCCCTTACATTTAGTTAGCATTTTGGGATTCTCTTTTTTGCTGATGACCATGCATTCAGTTTTCTTGAAGTTTATATCTAGTCCTTTTATCTCGCTTTCCGTTGCTATCTGTTTCAGTAAGGGGATCTGTCTCAAGTCAGTCAGTTAAGTGCCATACGTGATACATGCTTCAGCGATCATGTCTCTTTCGAGACATGAATGACTGGGTAGAAGATTATCAGTAGAAGTAGGTTGCCATTACTTTCTGCGGTAGATTGGTGGCCAGCCAAGGCTATAGAACCCACTCTGTACTGTTATTTATCAGACAGTCAGTTAAGTGCCATACGTGATACACGCTTTGGGCGATCATGTCTCGAAAGAAACATGACTGGGCAGAAGACTATCCCACAGTAGGATACCATTGCTTTCTGCAGTAGACTGGTTGCCAGCCAAGGCTATAGAACCCAATCCGTCCTGTTATTTGACTCATAGCTAGAGGGTGAAGAGATGCATTATATTCTTAAGTAGTAAATAGTGGGGGATCAGTTTATTACTTCATAACAACAGAAAAAAGCCCCCCCCCACTTAATACCAAGTAGAAGTCATAATCTTGTTTCCAATTATTATATTCTGTCAGTCAATTAAGTGCCATACGTGATACACACTTTGGGCGATCATGTCTCGAAAGAAACATAACTGACTGGGCAGAAGACTATCCCGCAGTAGGTTACCATTGATTTTTGCAGTAGACTGGTTGCTAGCCAAGGCTATAGAACCCAATCTGTCATGTTATTTAACCCATAACTGAAAGGGAAGATACGGATTAATACCTTCCCCAAGAGTATTTGTGCATAAGTGAAAGCAAGGAATTCGACTGGAATTCGAACTCAGTTCCTCGATCCGAGCCGATATCCACTGCACTACAACGCACTGTATTAAGTCAGTCAGTTAAGTGCCATACGTGAAACACGCTTGAACGATCATGTCTCGAAAGAGACATGACTGACTGGGCAGAAGATTATCCCGCAGTAGGTTGCCATTGCTTTCTGCGGTAGACTGGTTGCCAACCAAGGCTATAGAACCCAATCTGTCCTGTTATTTAACCCATAACTGGAAGGAAGAGAGGGTTTAATACCTTTCCCAAGGGTATTTCCGCGTAAATGAATGCAATGAATTCAACTGGAATTCGAACTTGGCTCCCCGATTTCTCGTTCCGAGCCGATATCCACTGCACCACAACGCACATCCCCTAGGCGACCTAATTACAAAGAAATAACATTTAATCACAATTTCACAATGGTTTAGTCATTTCTTATATAGTCTGATTATTCTTTTCCTTTTTTTGTTTCTTCTTGTTTTTTGTTTGTTTGTTTTTTCATTCTCTTCTTTTTTTTCGCATTCTTTCTCTTTAATTTGTCTTGTCTCGTCACTCGTCGTTTTAAATTTTTTAGAATAACGTTTCTTTCAAGCTCCAGTCTATTAAAATCTCTTACTGAAATTTGTACAGCACATAATGAGAAAAAGCTAATCGCCATACGTGATACACAATTGGATTTCTCCAGTATAGCTGTTATGAGCGACTTTTCTAGCGAACGTGTCAAAATACACGAGACGAGAGACAACGCAAAATAACCAATCCATAAAGAATTTCGCGACTTAACTGACTTTCCCGCAGTAGTTTGCCATTACTTTCTGCAGACAACCAAGTGCATAGAACCTATTCTGTCTCACTATTCAACACATAGCTGGAGGGAGAAGAGATGGATTAATACCTTTTCTAAAGGTATTTTTTGTGTGAAGTGAATGAAACGAATTCGACTGGAAATAGAACTCTGCTCTCCGATTTCTCTTTCCGAGCCGATATCAATTACACCACAATGCACATCATGAAGAAAGAGGACTTGGAAAATTTGACACTCACAGGACATATTGAAAGCAAGTGGTACAGAGGAGAGCAGAGAATAAACTATCTAACGAGCTGTTGTAATAGGATGTGCGTCGTGGTGCAGTGGATATCAACTCAGAATGACAAATCGGGGTGCCGAGTTCGAATTTCAGGTGAATTCCTTGCATTCACTTACGCACAAATGCCCTTGGAAAAGGTATTAATCCGTCTCTTCACTCCAGTTATGGGGTAAATAATAGGATAGATTGAGTTCTATCGCCTTGGCTGGCAACCAGTCTACCGCAGAAAGTAATGGCAATCTATTGCGAGATAATCTTCTGCCCAGTCAGTCATGTCTCTTTCGAGACATGATCGCCCAAAGCGTTTATCATGTATGGCATTTAACTGACTGACTGTAAATGGATGACAGGAGAGGTAGCAAAAGGACAAACACTGCTAAGATCTATAAAGAACGGGAAATTGTGGAGAGCCATTAACATTAAGTGTGAAGGGGCACTGCACACAGATGAAGAACAATATGATGATAATCATTCTATTGAACCCAATCTGTCCTGTTATTTAACCCATAACTGGAAGGAAGAGACGGATTAATACCTTTCCCAAGTGTATTTGCGCGTAAGTGAATGCAATGAATTCAACTGGAATTCGAACTTGGCGCCCCGATTTCTCATTCCGAGACAATATCCACTGCACCACAACGCATTACTATTCTGAAAATTCTTTATGGATTACTTTATGGATTGGTTATTTTGCGTTGTCTCTCGTCTCGTGTATTTTGACACGTTCGCTAGAAAAGTCGCTCATAACAGGATGCTATACTGGAGAAATCTAAACAACAAAATTAAACCTAGTGTCAGATGCGTGGAAGATAAACAGAGCGTTGTTTGCTGGCTTCAGCCGACACGAAAGATAGACTAAGAGGCAAGGGAGGCATTGAGATCATTCTTGGTGTGACGGTAGCCGTCATAACCCGAAATCCTGACGAGCGTAAGTGATGCGGGGTATTTTCTCCGCGCATCAAGTGATGTATTAGGTTTCGCCTATATTTAGTCAAGTAAAAAGGTCAGCAGTTGAAAGAAAAAACAGAAGCTTTTTCACAGTTTCTTCATACAACGAGAACACCTGTTGTGGAGGCGCAAACATGTGCGTTTCTAGACACGTGTTCCAATTGGCGAATTTTTCCCATGTGATTAGATGGGTTCGCGACTGAACAAGTGTAGCCGGTTTTTAGGCAATTCTCACTTTGTAGCACAACAGATCGGCATTCTTCTTCTTCTATGTGCCCTGTCCCTTCAGGACGTAGGCGATCATGGCTCTCCACGTCTCCCTATCCCTTGTGGCTCTTAGTATGTATGCTCCTGTTGCTCCTGGCAACCCCCGTTCCGTCATCCACCTGATCAGGCCCTGCAAATATGTTATCCGCTGCCTTCCTCTGTCTCTCTTTCCTTCTATCTGACCAGTCAGTATCAGGTTCTCCAGGCTCTCCTTCTTCATTGCATGTCCCAGGAACTTCAGTTGTCTCTTCTTGATGCTCAGCATCAATTTCCTTTTTGTTGCCATTCTTTCTAACACCTCGTCGTTGCTTGTATGCTCAGTCCACGATATCCGTAGCATCCTTCTGTAGAACCACATTTCGGCCGCTTCCAGTTTTGTCCTCATTTTTGATGATATTGTCCAGCATTCACTGCCGTATTGAAGAACTGATATCACGTAGCAGTCTAGCACTCTTTTCTTCGTTTCTATTGAGAATTTCCTGTGTGTTAGTATTTTGCTCATCTTCTGGAACGCGTCCTTTGCCATGCCAATTCGCCTTCGGATCTCCGTGTCGCACTTTCCATCTCCTGTTTGAACACTTATGTTGTCTTATGTTCTTGATAAAAAAAAGGCATGTGATTATCTGAACCAATATTCGAACGCGTATCGTAATCTTTGTTGTTTGGATAATTCAGATTCTGTCTAAGGGAAAATGTGACTTCTTCTTCTATGTGCTGTATCCTTTCAGGATGTAGGCGATCATGGCTTTCCACGTCTCCCTATCCCTGGAGGCTCATAATATGTTTCCCCTGTTACTCCACGCAACCCTTGTTCCGTCATCCACTTGATCAGGTCCTTCAAATATGTTATCAGCTGCCTTCCTCTGTCTCCTTTTCTTTAATCTGGCCTGTCAGTATCAGGTTCTCCAAGCCCTCCTTCTTCATTGCATGTCCCAGGAACTTCAGTTGTCTCTTCCTGATGCTCACAGTTAGTTTGTGGCTATTATTCCAAAAAATATTCGGATAATCTTTACGCTTTGTGGAACACGATGATCCTCATCTTTGTTATTTGATGCGTTTATTTCTCGCGTTTTATCAAATTCTGAAGTAAATATTGTCAGTATTAATTTTATGGACATGAGTTTTGAATTTTGTTGTTCTGATTATTGCCGTATTTTTCTGAAGCCATCCCTAAAGATATTTAAAAAGAACGATTGGTTCCCTGTACCATTCCAGCAAATACCTGACCCTTTCTGCTCTTCTTTAACCCTAAAAAGATTACGGCATATCACCTTGAATACACCGGTCCTCGTTCGATCGCCGAAGTTAAGCAAGATATTGCCTTGGAAAGAGAAATCGGTAGGCCAGGTCGAATTCCAGTTGAGTACCCTGCTTTCACTTCAGCACTGGTGATCTTGAGAAAGGTATTAATCCGTCACTTCCCTCAAGTTATGGGTTAAATAACAGAGTAGGACTTGGGGACCCTGCCCTTAAGTATTCAGATTTATAAGATTATGAATTACACCGCAAACTGCGCCAGGGTCCCAAATGCACAGGGAATACTGGAGCGGGTGTAGTGAGTTCAATCTCGGCCAAGGCCGCAAGACGACGACGACGAACCCTAAAAATGGTCAAAAATGCAGTAATGTCGGCATGTATGAGAAGGAGTTGCCTGATCTTCATATTTCTAAAGTTCAAAAGCTTTTCTGCATTCTTGTTTTTTTTTATTTCTCATTTCACCCCAAGCAAGGCAGTTTTACTGTCACTGTTACGCAGGGGGTTACATAGGAAAAAGTGATGAGAAAGAGGGCTATGTTACAGGGGGTGTCAGGAGGAGGGTAATAGAAAGATGAGAAAAAAGAGCTTGAGAGAAAGGATGCGAATTAGTGAGATAGGAGATGACTATGGGCCTTACATTTAAATACATGGAGATTGTAGCTGTCAAGCCCTTCCCCAAAGACAAAATTTTGCAAGCCTCTTGCTATTCTATCGCTATTTCCATGGAATATGTTTTAATTAGCGACTTTCCCTTGTTCCACTAATTCCAACCTTTACAACTTCACAACTTCTACCAAGGAATTGCTATTTTGGGAGCACCGACCTCTCAAGAGGATATGTATTGATCACTAGTCTTAACCTTTGCGCACTTCAACGTGATGTAGTAAGGTATCAAGTTTGTCTGGCTATATTAGTTAATATTGAATAACAAGTTCAATCCTCGTTAGGTTGCCCCATACTTTCTGCCTTGAGTCTCATATAAGCTTAAATCACTATTAAACTACTTGCTTGTTCGGCATTTCGACATGTTGTAAGGGTTAACAAGCATGTCTCGTTAAATCACTTACGACTGAATAAGAAGTTCGAACCTCACTGGGTGCCCCATAAATTAGACATCAAAG
This sequence comes from Ascarosepion bandense, assembly GCA_037127315.1. NCBI lineage: Eukaryota > Metazoa > Mollusca > Cephalopoda > Sepiida > Sepiidae > Ascarosepion > Ascarosepion bandense. The sequence continues at coordinate 1,776,987 of JBBBDQ010001014.1, read as the reverse complement.
CTACGCTCAGAAAATCACAACTATAATCTTAATGTTCTGAGGAGCTGCCTTCATTAGTTTTACAAGTTCAGGGCTAATCGTTATCTTCCCACGTATCCCCATAAACACTTAGCTTATTTTGACCTTACTACCTTGAGTGGCTCTTTGGCCATGTACATGAAAAAATGACACACCTGTATATAAGTTGCACACTTATTTTGAAAACGGTTTTGGAAAATACAGTCGTATTTGAAAGATTTTTATTCAACAAAATTTCAATCTGATACTTTGAAAATTAGCATGTATTGTTCTAAAGGTTTTCGTTGCTAGATAATCCATAAATGAATTCATTAATTTCCATAAATATCATGGCGAAAACGAAAGGTTAACTGTTTGATTGACTGATTCGTTTTCTACAGATTATCAATTTGAATTTAAACTCGTCTCCCTCTTTAACAATGCCGAGACATTATCCATTACACATCCAAGCTTACAGCACCTGGCATTGCCAAATTTTTACTTATCTAAGTGATGACCCGGCTTGACGTTGCTTAACTTCAGTGATCATACGGAAACCGTTGTTTCAATGTGTTATGTCGCCAAGTATAAATGAATAACTCAACAACAGAATCAGAATATAAGTTGTATTCCGCGGAAAGATGGTTAGTATGTACAGAAGTGATTAGTAATATTTACAATAGAAAAGATACAAGAGTCCAATCCGTCGTAGGACGTGTGTATACATGATTACTTCCGGTACGCCACCGGAAGTGTGACTAACTCTTCACTGACTCGCACTGACTCTTCAGTAACTCATTAGAGACTCTCAAGTGACTCTCTACGACTCATTATTTAGTCTTCCCTCCCAGTAAGGGCAACATATCACACATGGTCAGTTTATATCTGGGATTTCCGGGCTATATGGCCCGGCCAAAAAATGTCTGTCTATTTTTACCCAGTCGTGTTTCTACCCTTCGGCGGAACCACGACTGGGTTATTGCTCTCTGCTCGGAAGCAGAGAGCGCCCTCTACCCGAAGGCAGAGAGCTGACAGTGTCGTAGAGTCGTCAGTCTAGTGACTCTGTGCGACTGTATTTACTAGCCTTCCCACGTAGGCTGGATGTGACACATGGTCATTTTATAATGGGTATTCCCGGCCATATAGCCGAGCCAAAAAATATCTGTCTATTTTTCCCCAGTCGTGGTTCTACCCTTCGGCGGAACCACGACTGGGGTATTGCTCTCTGCTCGGAAGCAGAGAGCGCCCTCTACGCGAAGGCAGAGAGCTGACAGTGTCGTAGAGTCGTCAGTCTAGTGACTCTGTACCGACTCTCCTGTAGAGAATCCACCATTTGTCCATTTGTAGTCAAATAGGAACGGCGCCCTAACACAATGTGATGTGACCGTAAACTATTATTATTTATGTTGTTAGGTTTTGACTTTGCTTTGTGTGGCATGAGATGGGTTATCCTATTCTCAGCAAAAAGGGACGAACTTTTTATTTATAATTTGGACAATTCTTTCATTTTAGATGAGTGCAAAATTTCTCAGCGAACTCTTTTCTGAACATCCCAAATAAAACCAGTTTTATATTAAAAAAAACCTTTTGCATAGATAATTCTTTGGTCCAAGATATATTTCCAGTTATCTTTTTATTCTATGTTCCATGTCCTATCAGGACGTTGGCGATCATGATTATCAATAATTTCCCGTTTTTTCTAATTATGAATAACTTTTGTCTTTTTGCCATGTTTCTCAAACCCATCTCTGCCATTCAACCTCACCAGGTAGGCACCGACTTGCTTTATTCTGCCCCTCCTGCCATCAATATGAACAGTGAATATCAAACTGCATCCGTCAGCAAGGAGGTTTTGAGAAGCATGGAGGTTTTGAGAAGCATGGAGCCACCTCTTAATTGCTGTTTTTCCAGGTTCAACCTGACCTGGAGTGGTAGCACCTGTTAGGGTCCCAGCTATGGGCAAATAGTTAACCCCCAAACTAGGGTCAAACACCATGAAAGAATAAAAATAAACTTTTACAGAAATATATATATATATAAATAAACTTTTATAGTAAAATATACATTTTTGAAGGAAAAAAAATTATTACCAGCAATACATATTTGAATGAAAAAAGAAATTTACCAGCGATACATTTTTGAATGAAAAAATGTTTCCAGCAATACATTTTTTAGTGAAAATAGTTATTACCAGCAATACATTTATCAAGTAAAAAAATTATTACTAACAATACATTTTTGAAGGAAAAAATATTACCGGTAATATATATTTTTAATGAAAATAATTATTACCAGCAATACATTTTTGAAGGAAAAAAAATTATTCCCAGTAATACGTTTTTGAAGGAAAAAATTATTATCAGCAATACATTTTTGAATGAAAAAATTATTCCCAGCAATACATTTTTGAATGAAAAAATTATTCCCAGCAATACATTTTTGAATGAAAAAATTATTCCCAGCAATACATTTTTGAATGAAAAAATTATTCCCAGCAATACATTTTTGAAGGAAAAAAAAATATTATTAGCAATACGTTTTTGAAGGAAAAAATTATTTCAAGCAGTACATTTTTGAAGGAAAAAATTATTCCCAGCAATACATTTTTGAATGAAAAAATTATTCCCAGCAATACATTTTTGAAGGAAAAAAAAATATTATTAGCAATACGTTTTTGAAGGAAAAAATTATTTCCAGCAGTACATTTTTGAAGGAAAAAATTATTCCCAGCAATACATTTTTGAAGGAAAAAATTATTCCCAGCAATACATTTTTGAAGGAAAAAAAAATATTATTAGCAATACGTTTTTGAAGGAAAAAATTATTTCCAGCAGTACATTTTTGAAGGAAAAAATTATTCCCAGCAATACATTTTTGAATGAAAAAATTATTCCCAGCAATACATTTTTGAAGGAAAAAATTATTCCCAGCAATACATTTTTGAATGAAAAAATTATTCCCAGCAATACATTTTTGAAGGAAAAAAAAATATTATTAGCAATACCTTTTTGAAGGAAAAAATTATTTCCAGCAGTACATTTTTGAAGGAAAAAATTATTTCCAGCAGTACATTTTTGAAGGAAAAAAATTATTTCCAGCAGTACATGTTTATTACAAAACTAGAAGACATCTTCAATTTTCTAAAATAGAATTTTAAAAAATTCATTAAAATCTGACTAAATCAACCTGCTCACTATATCCGAACATTAAAAGAATATCTTAAAACCCTACCTTTTTGGCATTAAATAATCCACAAAGATTGATATGCCGTTATACAAAACTCAGACTCTGTGAATATCTAATTTTCCAAGTCTTCTTTATCTAGGCTAGAAATTTCAACTGCCTCTTATTGATAACAAACATGTGTCTTTTTCGTTGGCATTGTCGCTAGAACTCATATGTTCAGTCTATGGTATTCTCAGCATCCTTCTGTCGAACTAAATTTCTTCAACTCTTCTAAATTCTCATTATTTATACTGTACGGGCTGTTTTTCACATATTTATTGCCATTTTCACAGCGCTTCAGTCGCTGTACGCTCCAGCCTTCTTCAGGTGCAAGGAATTTTGAACAGAACCCTTTATTTCGATCACTGGGGCATATCATTCCCATTCCATGTGCGATGATATTTTCGGATGCCATGTAGTTATCTCCTTTTAACTCAACTCTCTAAGTTATTTGTTCAGCCAGGTATTGAACTCACAACACTTTGGGTCAAGTCACTGAAAATAACTAACGCCGATATCCACTGGACCATGTGCCTTTGAGGCCATGTGTCCTTGTTTACGTCGTAAACAATAAATAATAAAGACGAGGACAACAGTCCGAACAGTGAAAATAATGCAAATCATTAGATAGATAGACTAAACTATCGCCCGGTTCACACTCCACCCACATCTATTGAACAGGTAAAGAGGCTCATCCCTTGTTTCCTGTTTAGGATGCGTTTTCCGGTTTTCTCTTTTCCAATCTTCTCACTTTTTTTTTTCAATTGGAGTAGATAGACTAAACTATCGCCCGGTTCACACTCCACCCACGTCTATTGAACAGGTGAACAGACTCATCCCTTGTTTCCTGTTTAGGATGCGGTTTCCGGTTTTCTCTTTTCCAATCTTCTCACTTTTTTTTTTCAATTGGAGTAGATAGACTAAACTATCGCCCGGTTCACACGCCACCCACGTCTATTGAACAGGTGAAGAGACTCATCCCTTGTTTCCTGTTTAGGATGCGGTTTCCGGTTTTCTCTTTTCCAATCTTTTCACTCCTATGTAGCCCCCTGCACATGAGTGGCGTTACCGCCTTGCTCGAGGTGATATGATTAAAAAAAAAAAAATTCTACCTCATATCAGGAGTATAGACATCCACCAAATTTTGTTATCGATATTATTTTACCTTCCATTTTTTAGATCTGATATGATATACAAACCTTATAGCTATATAAAGCTTCTTCATGTCAGTCGAGGGTGTTATCCAAAATGGCGCATTTAAAATTACTGAGATATTTGGTTACAGTAGAACTAAAACAAAAGAAAATTCAGATGAAAGTTGATAATTTCTAGCAGAGAATATCTTATTAAGATTTGGCCGTCAGGGAAGCAAGTATACGAAAGGGAGTTCCACAGGGGGAAGTGCGAGAAAGGAAGCTGATGGAGTAGAAGTGGAGACTGCATTTGGTTGATTTAACTGTAAAAGTGTAGGACATTGTTACTGGTTACTCGAGTAAATTTTTGTGGAGGGGGCATCAGTGAGCTAAGCTCCTCGGAGCAGAAGCCATGAAAATATTTATAAAATGTAAACATTATCACAATTTCGAAAAGAGAAAAAAATATGAAGTTTTTACTTTTTTACTTTTTTTCTGATAATTTCTTACTCTTGAGCATGCAACATTGCTATGCGTAAATATTTCTTTCTGAGGTCAAATTACAACTTTTTAAGCGTTTAACTGTGTGATTAGTTTAAATTTCTTTCAAACGCAGAGCGATATGCAACTTCTTGTATATAAAAACTTAAATGAAAGATATGCAAAAAATAACATTGCTTTTTTATTAAATAAGTACAGTGTAACACTAATACAAAGAGTTGTCGGGACCGGATAAAAGTTATCTTGTATCCGGGTTTATCTTATATCCGGGTTTGGTCTATTTTATATACATTACCACAAGCTCTAATTTGAGAACAGAGACTATCTCTCTTATCGCCGGGTTTCTCTTATATCAGGGTTATACAGTATTTGTAATTTTATTCATTAATTTTATTTCAAATAGTGGGAGTATTTTGTACGTTAAATAATAAAATTTCAATTTTTCCAAAGAAGTCAATGAAAATTTATTGTACTAAGATACACACGATGAAAACAAAAAAATATTAATACTGAGCATCAAGAAGAGACAACTGAAGTTCTTGGGACATGCAATGAGGAAGGAGGGCTTGGAGAATCTGATACTAACAGGCCAGATAGAGAGAAAAAGAGACAGGGGAAAGCAACGGATAACATATTTGAAGGACCTAATCAGGTGGATGATGGAACGAGGGTTGCATGGTGCAACAGGAGAAGGAGTGCTCAGAGACACCAGGGATAGGGAGATGTGGAAAGCCATGATCGCCTACGTCCTGAAGGGACAGGGCACATAGAAGAAGAAGAAAATACACACCCTAGTAAAATCAACTGAACTTTGTTACCCTTACTTCTTTGCACTTTTCTCAAAAATTTGGTTTAATGTATGGCTATTTTAGAGGGTTTGACGTACGAACGGACTAACTAAAGTTACAGAATTTTATACATAGATTTATTGAAGATTGTTTTTCTTCTGCTTCCTTTCCGCTTTTTGGCTTTTATGAGTTAATCCTATTCACCTTTCTTTGTCTGTAGTGATATGTAAATGACTTCCTAATTAACATAGCTTAGGCATAAACTAAATAAATGTCCAAGCACTAAGGTTGGTTGAAATTTCGGTATGAGACTATCGTTTGCTGATTGGCAAAAGAAAAATTCAGATAAAAATTGATAATTTCTAGGAGAGAATAACTTATTAAAGTTAGGATAAAGCATTGGAAGTTATAGATATATATTTTTTAATCGTTTCAACCCAAGCAAGGTGGCACCGCCATTGATACACAAAGGGCTACATACGGGTTTGTTCCTTTGCCAATAATTCTCTCAGCTCTTATTCTGATAGAGGCTGGGATTATTGCCGGACATCCTCAAAATGGGGAAGTCCGAAGGGTTTTGAGAATTTTACCCTTAAACTCACTTTAGCGACCATGTGTCACATTAGGTAGCGACCTGGGTGCATTAAGCATTCGGTAAGCGAGATAAGGGACTACCACTGAACCCATAAAACACAAAGGGAATCACTCCATAACACGGTACTCTTTTAATCATGATTCAAGAGAAAACATTTACAAAAGTCAGCTAGTATGTTGCTTGTATCATTTGAACCAGGTTTTTGCCAAACCTTTTATTTTCTTGCAGCAGATCAATTAAAACAGTAATTAATCTTTAGTTTTTTTTTTCAATTTTTCATCCACTACAAGGCCCAAGAGCCACAAATGGTAGAGGGTGACGTAAGAAGAGGATGTTATTTGTTTTCAAGTCGGTATCTATGCTGATGATACAACTATTTATTCCTGTCTTAATGGTAAGTCTTATAGATTCAGAAATCTCAAATTGGCAAATTGGTTTAAAATTTTTTTTTTTTTATAAGCGTTTCACCCCGAGCAAGGCATGTCACTGCCACTACTGCGCAGGGGGCTACGTAGAGTGGAGAAAGGATAATTAAATATAGGAGATGTCAGAGGGTGGGTGATAGGCGGGTAAGGATACCGAGAATGAGGGTCGGGTAGATGAGAGTGTTCTGAGAATAAGTGGGAGTTAGTGTGATAGGAGGTGTCTATTGACCCTACATTTAAACACCTGGAGATTGTAACTGTCGGGAAAGCATGATATACAATTTGTTATTAACTGAGGCAAAAATGGCTTGTTAAGTGTAACGCCTCTCATACGAAATTGCTATCTTTTAATTGTCTTATAGAACCCTTTTTGCTTTCCATCAGTATGGCTGATGCTAACCCCCAGAAGATTGATTCATTGCGCCTTTTCCACTGACATGAGGTGCAAGGATTATACTGAATCAGTTACTAAGTCTACGGCTAGGAAATTTGGTTTGCTGTGTCATGCTAAACAATTTTCGTCGCTAGAATTGTATACCTACATAAGTCTATCATTCGTCCATGCATTGAATATTTTACTACATATGTTCTGGTGCTTCCGCTGAGATCCTTGATATTATCGGTCATGACCTGGCATCTCAGGTTCAGTCACTTTCCTAAAGATGTAACGGATCTTCTCTGTGACTATTCTATAAATATTTTCAGGATAATTGTTCTGGTGAACTTTCTTCTATGGAACATAGACTTAATGAATTGAAGCACAGTACTGGAGTGACATCTTGGACCCCATCATTTTAGTTTGGATGTAATAATAAGTTCTATACTAACAATTTGTCGTGTAGTTCTTGCTTATATACAGCCTTTGAGATCTGAAAAAGAAATCACTCGAACGGCGGTCGAGAGCGAGGTAAAATTTACTCGCCCAAAAATCGTTTTACTCGACCGATTCCATTTTCTTAATAGCCTCCTTACGTAAACATAGCGTGCATCGCTGAGCTGACGGAAAACAAAAATTAAAATTTAATTAAAATTTCGAACGTGTTAGATAGGATTTTAATTTTTTTTTAAATAATAACAACAAAATGTGATCTTTCCTCTTAATAATAGCATAAAACTTTGTTTTTTATTAAGTTTGAGCTCTTTTAACATCATGATATGCTGGGGGTTTTTTGTTTTTTTTTTTTTGTTTGTTTTCTTTTTTCTTTTTTGCAATTGCGTAGAGGTACCTAAATTCGTAGTTTCTTTCTTCTGTTTGACTACAACATCCATCTAATAGATGATAAAAAAATAACAAATCCGATTTTCTCAAAGATTTTCTATAAAAAAATTACTTACTAGTATAATTTGTTTTCCGGTGTGCAGTTTCTTTCAAGTGTTCGTTTTTACTTTTCGTATGCGGGAAGTTTCTAAAACACTGTGAGCGTCTTTAATCTAGGCGACAGAGACATTTTCGCTCCATTCGGAAGGCGTTAATTAAACGAATGTTTACACTGACGATAAAGGCCAAGCGTTCAGTAATGTCATTATGGGTCATTCTAAGTAACTTGTGAATCTTCAATGGCATACTTTTGGGTTGTAAAAGTAATCAGATTTCCTTTTTCTATATTTGAAGAGACACGTTTCATTACCAGATTTTTAATCGACCGCGAGCGAGTAAAGCAATAAACTTTAATTGCCTAATTAAGTTTTTAATCGACTGAGTCGATCGGGCGAGTGAAATCTCAATGCCTGTTTATATATATAGCGATACCTTCCACAATACTATGAGGATCAGAAATTTGCAGAAAATCCTAATGTACAAAAATTAATACTCAGTTCAAAATATAAGCCATCGCGTTCTTACAATATCGATATTTTGGGCTTTAAATAACCTGGAAAACGCTGATAATTCGTAGAAAATGAATCAATCAATCTTTTCTTTACATCGAGATAATTATGGAAATTAATGAATCCATTGTGGAAAGACATGATGGTTCACGTCCTGATGGGATATGGCACGTAAAAAAAATATTAGTACCTAAACATTATTTTGTTGATGTGCTGCTCTCTCCATTACTGAATAATAATAATAATAATAATAATAATAATAATAATAATAATAATAAAAAGAAGAAGAAGGGGGAGAAAAGGAAAGAGGAGGAGGATATAAAGTAGAAGAAGAAGAAAGAGAAGAGGAGGAGACGGATGAAGAGAAGGAAGAGAATGGAGAGACGTTGGAAAACAAAGAGAATAATTGAGAATAATTCGATTCGAATTGCTTGATTTTGCACGTCAACTTTTGATGGGTCATTTTTTTTGTAGGGAGAAATCTATTTTGGTTATCGCTCATGCAGTTGTCCCGGTTGAGATTCTCAATGTCCATTTTGGCTTTAATCGATGTTAAACTCCATTACAAGCCGAAGTCACCCCAAGAGAAAATCACATCTTCAGTCTAATATAACAACCAAACTTAAATAACGGTGACTCTAAAGCAAATTTTGGTGTTGATCTAAATATATACGGGCTTGACGAAAACCATTAGATCTTTATCATTCACGTGGTCAAATTCGGTTAAGTGGACCCAATTAGTTGTCTATATTTTTTGTTTCTTTCACTTCCTCGTTAGCTCACTCGTGTTTATTTTCGTTTTATATTTGTATAAAAATACTAGCAGTATAGCCCAGCGTTGCTCGGGTGTAATGAAAGCTTTAAAACTAATCAATGATCCTGGAGCTCGGACTCTATAGTTGTTTCCAGTTAAAGCGAAACCGTAGACTGAAAGAAAAATGAATGGATGTAAGTCAAATTTTGCTTTCCTGATATCGATATCAAATAAGTTTTTTTCTTCGTAAACTGAATTTTGAAGGCTAAATAAGTCCTCAGAGTAAATGGTATTATGGCTGAGACTAAGAACTACAATTATACCTACTTAGAGCCAAACCCGAAGCAAAAACTAAAATAAAAGAGCTGAATAAATACAGACATACAGGCTGATAAGGCTTGCCTTTTATATATATACATTATCGATTTTCTGCACTATTGTAAGAACTGCAACCTTGAAACTTCTGAATATCATTTCTTATGTCTTTGTCTATGAGTGTATCAAATTTGATTAAAATCGGACCACTCATTCTATAACCCGATTTTGTCGATTATGGATTTTCGATATTTATCGGGGGTACCTCGACACAAAACCTAGCTAAGAACACTCGCAGACGCTTATAGTACAACTATGTAAAATTTCAAGAAAATCGGTTCAGCCGTTTCGGAGTCTATAGGTAACGGACACACACACACACAGACACACACACACATACACACACACACAGACAAAGTTCCATTTATATATAAGTTTATAATTTTTTACTTTATTTTTTTTTTCTTTATTCGTATTTTTATCATTTCTTTTCGTTTGCGGAGCTACAAATAAAATGAATTCACTTTTCCATTATTCTTTTTCCATTTTATTTTCCTCTCCTTAACGTCTACGACAATATTTGGAATGTCTTTCCTTTCTATTCTGATGTTGTTATGCCCTTACATACTAGTTTTATCAGATTACCATTCTTGACTTCTTGACTTTTCGCTAAAAAAAATCCATTTTTTCCCGTTTCCCTGAAATAAGTTCTTCTTCATCTTCTTCTTCATCATCATCATCTTCTTCTTCTTCTTCGTCGTCGTCGTCGTCGGCGGCGGCGGCGGCGGCGTTATCGTATCTTGCATATTTCTTTTTATCTTCTTCATCACATCCTCTTCTTCCTTCTCCTCGTCCCCCTTCTTCGTTGTTGTCTTTTTTTTCACCTTGATTTTCTACTATCCACCTTATATTTCTTCTTCTTCTTCTTCTTCTTCTTCTTCTTCTTCTTCTTCTTCTTCTTCTTCTTCTTCTTCTTCTTCTTCTTCAATGTCATCTATCTTTTCTTATACATCTTCACATTCCTTCCTCCCCCTCTTTTTTCATATCACCCTCCTCCTTCTTTTAACGGTTTTCTATCACCTGTTTAGATATTAGCTGTGAATGGATGGACTATAAAAACAGGCTACTTCGATATGGTGTTCTAGTTAATAAGCTTGTCTCATTAAAATTCTTACAATTCAGTAGTACTTTCGATCCTTGCTGGATTCCCCATGCTTTCGGCTTTGTACCCCATACAGAATAAAGACAAGCTAAGAGTTGCATCGAACCATTTTGGTCGGCTCTAGAATTAACAAGGATCATTCAAACCAGGCGAAACAATCACAATATTTAAAGCCCAAAATATGCAACGCGATTCTCATCTATCAGCTCTGAGATACCGAAAAAAAAAAAAAAGAAAAGAAATATGGTATTCATTTCTCACCCTAGGAGGCAGCCAACGAGAAATGTTGAAAATACTGCGACAGGAGATGTTTAGAAAACACTTGCAAAAAAATGAAGACATAGCATTTACTCTTGATAAGTAGATTATTGTTGTTATTAAGAACACAAAATGCGGGCAAGTGTGTCAAGGAGGTATATCATCTGTTTAAGATCAAATATTATGTTATCAGGTAAAATAATGTAATGAAATATCGAAACTAGATTGGGACCATTCGTTTTTAACTTTTCAATTAATAGCTACGTGCAAAGGCATTCAGAGGTTTCGGTTACCTGGCGTAGATTTTGATGTACCACTGATTTGGTCCAAGGAGGATAGACTCAGCTTTCAAATCTTTTACGTCTATGATGTTACTAGCAGTATAGCTCAGCGTTGCTCGGGTGTAATGAAAGCTTTAAAACTAATCCATGGTCCTGGAGCTCAGACTCTTTGCACGTTGGCACGAAAGACTAAAAAGCAATAGTTGTTTCCAGTTAAAGCGAAACCGTAGACTGAAAGAAAAATGAATGGATGTAAGTCAAATTTTCATTTCCTGGCATTGATATCAAATAAGCTTTTTTCGCTGTAAACTGAATTTTTAAGGCTAAATAGGTCCTCTGAGTAAATGGTATCATGGTTTAAACTAAGAACTACAATTATATCTACTTATAGCCAAACCCGAAACAAAAACTAAAATAAAAGGGCTGAAAAAGTGATTTTGATCAAACCCGGTGGGATATCGGTGTATCAATTTCCAATATCGGAGTCAAATAAGTCATCCAAGGATAGAACTGCAACTTTGGAACTTGTGAATATAGTTTCTTATGTCTTTGTCTATGAGTGTATCAAATTTGATTAAAATAGGACCACTCCTTCTATAAACTGATTTTTTCGATTATCGATTTTCGATATTTATCGGGGATACCTCGGCACAAAACCTAGCTAAGAACACTCGCAGACGCTTATAGTACAACTGTGCAAATTTTCAAAAAAATCGGTTCAGCCGTTTCGGAGTCTATAAGTAACGGACACACACATACACAAAGTTCCATTTAAAAATAAATTTAGATTGAGATGTGACATACCACTTGAACGCATACCGTGGAGTGTAGAAGTATAAGAGATCTTATAAGCTCTGAAACACGTCATAGAGAAGAAGAAAATTGAGAACTATAAAGAATAAGACTAAGAACTACAATTCAGTTTTGTTTAACGGTATATCAACCTCTGTGGGTTATCTAATGCCAAAATGGTAGGCTTTTAAGGTATTTTTAATGTTCAGTTATAGTGAGAAGGATGATTTAATCAGATTTTGATGAAAAAAAAATTATTTTACAAAACGGAAGATGTCTTCTAGTTTTGTATTCAAAAATGTATTGCTGGTAATAATTTTTCCCTTCAAAAACGTTTTGAGGCAATAATTCTTTTTCTTCCAAAGTGTATATTTTTCTATAAAAGTCAATTTTTATGTATATATTTCTACAAAAAGTCTAGCATTATAATTTCATAGTGTTTTGACCCCAGTTTTGGGGTTAACTATTTATCCATTGCCTAGACCCTTATAGGTGCTACCACCCAGGGTTAGGGTCGACCTAGGAACAACAGCATTTAAGAGGTGGTTCCATTTTCCTCACAACCTCCCAATCAGAGGTCTTGCTACCGGATGCAGTTTACCGTCATACTCAGAACCAGAAGAACTACAAAGAAGAAACAGAAAAAGGATTAAAAAAAAGAATAACAACAGCAAAGAAGAAGAAGTACTAAGATAAAGAAAAAGAAGTAGAACTACAAAGAAGAAAAAACTACAAAGAGAAAGAAGAAGAGGAAGAAGAAGAAGAAGAAGAAGTAGAAAGAAAGAAGACTACAAAGAAAACAAAAAAGAACTACAACGAACTACACAGAAGAACTACAAAGAAGAAGAAGGACCAGAAAGAAAAACAAAAAGAACTACAAAGAAGAAGAAAACAAGAAGAAAACAAGAACTACAAAGAAGAAGAAAAAGAAGATCTACAAAGATGAAGAAGAAGAACGACAAAGAAGAAGAAAAAGTAGACATACAAATAGGAAGAACTACAAAGAATAAAAAAAGAATGCTACAAAAAGAAGAACGAAAAAGAAAAAAGAACTACAATAAAGAAGAACTACAAAGAAGAATAAGAAGAATGCTACAAAAAAGAAGAAAGTAGAACGAGTAAGATGAAGAAGAAAAACTAAAAAATTACAAAGAATAATAATAAGAATACAACAAAAAAGAAGAAAAGAAGAAGAAGAAGAAGAACGACAAAAATGAAAAAGAAAACTACAAAGAGAAAGAACTACAAAGAATAATAATTAGAATGCTACAAAAAAAGAAGAAAAGAAGAACGACAAAGAAGAAGAAAAAGAAAACTACAAAGAGAAAGAACTACAAAGAATAATAATTAGAATGCTACAAAAAAAAGAAGAAAAGAAGAACGACAAAGAAGAAGAAAAAGAAGAACTACAAAGAGAAAGAACTACAAAGAATAATAATTAGAATGCTACAAAAAAAGAAGAAAAGAAGAACGACAAAGAAGAAGAAAAAGAAAACTACAAAGAAAAAAAACTACAAAGAATAATAATTAGAATGCTACAAAAAAAGAAGAAAAGAAGAACGACAAAGAAGAAGAAAAAGAAGAACTACAAAGAGAAAGAACTACAAAGAATAATAATTAGAATGCTACAAAAAAAGAAGAAAAGAAGAACGACAAAGAAGAAGGAAAAGAAAACTACAAAGAGAAAGAACTACAAAGAATAATAATTAGAATGCTACAAAAAAAAGAAGAAAAGAAGAACGACAAAGAAGAAGAAAAAGAAGAACTACAAAGAGAAAGAACTACAAAGAATAATAATTACAATGCTACAAAAAAAAGAAGAAAAGAAGAACGACAAAGAAGAAGAAAAAGAAAACTACAAAGAGAAAGAACTACAAAGAATAATAATTAGAATGCTACAAAAAAAAAAGAAGAAAAGAAGAAGAGAAAGAAGAACTACAAAGAGAAAGAACTACAAAGAATAATAATTAGAATGCTACAAAAAAAGAAGAAAAGAAGAACGACAAAGAAGAAGAAAAAGAAAACTACAAAGAGAAAGCACTACAAAGAATAATAATTAGAATGCTACAAAAAAAAGAAGAAAAGAAGAACGACAAAGAAGAAGTGAAAGAAGAACTACAAAGAGAAAGAACTACAAACAGTAATAATAAGAATGCTACAAAAAAAAAGAAGAAAAGAAGAACGACAAAGAAGAAGAAAAAGAAAACTACAAAATGAGAGAACTACAAAGAATAATAATTAGAATGCTACAAAAAAAAGAAGAAAAGAAGAACGACAAAGAAGAAGAGAAAGAAGAACTACAAAGAGAAAGAACTACAAAGAATAATAATTAGAATGATACAAAAAAAAAGAAGAAAAGAAGAACGACGAAGAAGAAGAGAAAGAAGAACTACAAAAAGAAAGAACTACAAAGAATAATAATAAGAATGCTACAAAAAAAAAGAAGAAAAGAAGAACGACAAAGAAGAAGAAAAAGAAAACTACAAAGAGAAAGAACTACAAAGAATAATAATTAGAATGCTACAAAAAAAAAGAAGAAAAGAAGAACGACAAAGAAGAAGAAAAAGAAGAACTACAAAAAGAAAGAACTAAAAAGAATAAAATTAAAATGCTACAAAAAAAAGAAGAAAAGAAGAACGACAAAGAAGAAGAAAAAGAAAACTACAAAGAGAAAGAACTACAAAGAATAATAATTAGAATGCTACAAAAAAAGAAGAAAAGAAGAACGACAAAGAAGAAGAAAAAGAAAACTACAAAGAGAAAGAACTACAAAGAATAATAATTAGAATGCTACTAAAAAAGAAGAAAAGAAGAACGACAAAGAATAAGAAAAACAAGAACTACAAAGAGAAAGAACTACAAAGAATAATAATTAGAATGCTACAAAAAAAGAAGAAAAGAAGAACGACAAAGAAGAAGAAAAAGAAAACTACAAAGAGAAAGAACTACAAAGAATAATAATTAGAATGCTACGAAAAAAGAAGAAAAGAAGAACGACAAAGAATAAGAAAAAGAAGAACTACAAAGAGAAAGAACTACAAAGAATAATAATTAGAATGCTACAAAAAAAGAAGAAAAGAAGAACGACAAAGAAGAAGAAAAAGAAAACTACAAAGAGAAAGAACTACAAAGAATAATAATTAGAATGCTACAAAAAAAAAGAAGAAAAGAAGAACGACAAAGAAGAAGAGAAAGAAGAACTACAAAGAGAAAGAACTACAAAGAATAATAATTAGAATGCTACAAAAAAAAGAAGAAAAGAAGAACGACAAAGAAGAAGTGAAAGAAGAACTACAAAGAGAAAGAACTACAAACAGTAATAATAAGAATGCTACAAAAAAAAGAAGAAAAGAAGAACGACAAAGAGAAGAAAAAGAAAACTACAAAGAGAGAGAACTACAAAGAATAATAATTAGAATGCTACAAAAAAAGAAGAAAAGAAGAACGACAAAGAAGAAGAGAAAGAAGAACTACAAAGAGAAAGAACTACATGAATAATAATTAGAATGATACAAAAAAAAGAAGAAAAGAAGAACGACGAAGAAGAAGAGAAAGAAGAACTACAAAGAGAAAGAACTACAAAGAATAATAATAATAATGCTACAAAAAAAAAAGAAGAAAAGAAGAACGACAAAGAAGAAGAAAAAGAAAACTACAAAGAGAAAGAACAACAAAGAATAATAATTAGAATGCTACAAAAAAAAGAAGAAAAGAAGAACGACAAAGAAGAAGAAAAAGAAAACTACAAAGAGAAAGAACTACAAAGAATAATAATTAGAATGCTACAAAAAAAAGAAGAAAAGAAGAACGACAAAGAAGAAGAGAAAGAAGAACTACAAAGGGAAAGGACTACAAACAATAATAATAAGAATGCTACAAAAAAAGAAGAAAAGAAGAACGACAAAGAAGAATAAAAAGAAAACTACAAAGAGAAAGAACAACAAAGAATAATAATTAGAATGCTACAAAAAAAGAAGAAAAGAAGAACGACAAAGAAGAAGAGAAAGAAGAACTACAAAGAGAAAGAACTACAAAGAATAATAATTAGAATGCTACAAAAAAAAGAAGAAAAGAAGAACGACAAAGAAGAAGAGAAAGAAGAACTACAAAGAGAACGAACTACAAAGAATAATAATAAGAATGCTACAAAAAAAAAGAAGAAAAGAAGAACGACAAAGAAGAAGAAAAAGAAAACTACAAAGAGAAAGAACCACAAAGAATAATAATTAGAATGCTACAAAAAAAAGAAGAAAAGAAGAACGACAAAGAAGAAGAAAAAGAAGAACTACAAAGAGAAAGAACTACAAAGAATAAAATTAGAATGCTACAAAAAAAAAGAAGAAAAGAAGAACGACAAAGAAGAAGAAAAAGAAAACTAAAAAGAGAAACAACTACAAAGAATAATAATTAGAATGCTGCAAAAAAAAGAAGAAAAGAAGAATGACAAAGAAGAAGAAAAAGAAGAACTACAAAGAGAAAGAACTACAAAGAATAATAATTAGAATGCTACAAAAAAAGAAGAAAAGAAGAACGCCAAAGAAGAAGAGAAAGAAGAACTACAAAGAGAAAGAACTACAAAGAATAATAATTAGAATGCTACAAAAAAAAAAGAAGAAAAGAAGAACGACAAAGAAGAAGAGAAAGAAGAACTACAAAGAGAACGAACTACAAAGAATAATAATAAGAATGCTACAAAAAAAAGAAGAAAAGAAGAACGACAAAGAAGAAGAAAAATAAAACTACAAAGAGAAAGAACTACAAAGAATAATAATTAGAATGCTACAAAAAAAAGAAGAAAAGAAGAACGACAAAGAAGAAGAAAAAGAATAACTACAAAGAGAAAGAACTACAAAGAATAAAATTAGAATGCTACAAAAAAAGAAGAAAAGAAGAACGACAAAGAAGAAGAAAAAGAAAACTACAAAGAGAAACAACTACAAAGAATAATAATTAGAATGCTGCAAAAAAAGAAGGAAAGAAGAAAGACAAAGAAGAAGAAAAAGAAGAACTACAAAGAGAAAGAACTACAAAGAATAATAATTAGAATGCTACAAAAAAAGAAGAAAAGAAGAACGACAAAGAAGAAGAAAAAAGAAAACTACAAAGAGAAAGAACTACAAAGAATAATAATTAGAATGCTACAAAAAAAAGAAGAAAAGAAGAACGCCAAAGAATAAGAAAAAGAAGAACTACAAAGAGAAAGAACTAAAACGAATAATAATTAGAATGCTACAAAAAAAGAAGAAAAGAAGAACGACAAAGAATAAGAAAAAGAAGAACTACAAAGAGAAAGAACTACAAAGAATAATAATTAGAATGCTACGAAAAAAGAAGAAAAGAAGAACGACAACGAAGAAGAAAAAGAAGAACTACAAAGAGAAAGAACTACAAAGAATAATAATTAGAATGCTACAAAAAAAGAAGAAAAGAAGAACGACAAAGAAGAAGAAAAAGAAAACTACAAAGAGAAAGAACTACAAAGAATAATAATTAGTATGCTACAAAAAAAAAGAAGAAAAGAAGAACGACAAAGAAGAAGAAAAAGAAGAACTACAAAGAGAAAGAACTACAAAGAATAATAATTAGAATGCTACAAAAAAAGAAGAAAAGAAGAACGACAAAGAACAAGAAAAAGAAAACTACAAAGAGAAAGAACTACAAAGAATAATAATTAGAATGCTACAAAAAAAAGAAGAAAAGAAGAAAGACAAAGAAGAAGAAAAAGAAGAACTACAAAGAATAATAATTAGAATGCTACAAAAAAAAGAAGAAAAGAAGCACGACAAAGAAAAAGAAAAAGAAGAACTACAAAGAGAAAGAACTACAAAGAATAATAATTAGAATGCTACAAAAAAAAGAAGAAAAGCAGAACGACAAAGAAGAAGAAAAAGAAAACTACAATGAGAAAGAACTACAAAGAATAATAATTAGAATGCTACAAAAAAAAGAAGAAAGAAGAACAACAAAGAAGAAGAGAAAGAAGAACTACAAAGAGAAACAATTACAAACAATACTAATAAGAATGCTACAAAAAAAAGAAGAAAAGAAAAACGACAAAGTAGAAGAAAAAGAAAACTACAAAGAGAAAGAACTACAATGAATAATAATTAGAATGCTACGAAAAAAGAAGAAAAGAAGAACGACAAAGAAGAAGAAAAGGAAAACTACAAAAAGAAAAAACTACAAAGAATAATAATTAGAATACTACAAAAAAAGAAGAAAAGAAGAATGACAAAGAAGAAGAAAAAAAACTACAAAGAGAAAGAACTACAAAGAATAATAATTAGAATGCTATAAAATAAAAGAAGAAAAGTAGAACGACAAAGAAGAAGAAAAAGAAGAACTACAAAGAGAAAGAACTACAAAGAATAATAATTAGAATGCTACGAAAAAAGAAGAAAAGAAGAACGACAAAGAAGAAGAAAAAGAAGAACTACAAAGAGAAAGAACTACAAAGACTAATAATTAGAATGCTACAAAAAAAGAAGAAAAGAAGAACGACAAAGAAGAAGAAAAAGAAAACTACAAAGAGAAAGAACTACAAAGAATAATAATTAGTATGCTACAAAAAAAAGAAGAAAAGAAGAACGACAAAGAAGAAGAAAAAGAAGAACTACAAAGAGAAAGAACTACAAAGAATAATAATTAGAATGCTACAAAAAAGAAGAAAAGAAGAACGACAAAGAAGAAGAAAAAGAAAACTACAAAGAGAAAGAACTACAAAGAATAATAATTAGAATGCTACAAAAAAAGAAGAAAAGAAGAACGACAAAGAAGAAGAAAAACAAGAACTACAAAGAATAATAATTAGAATGCTACAAAAAAAAGAAGAAAAGAAGAACGACAAAGAAAAAGAAAAAGAAGAACTACAAAGAGAAAGAACTACAAAGAATAATAATTAGAATGCTACAAAAAAAAAGAAGAAAAGAAGAACGACAAAGAAGAAGAAAAAGAAAACTACAAAGAGAAAAACTACAAAGAATAATAATTAGAATGCTACAAAAAAAAGAAGAAAGAAGAACAACAAAGAAGAAGAGAAAGAAGAACTACAAAGAGAAAGAACTACAAACAATACTAATAAGAATGCTACAAAAAAAGAAGAAAAGACAAACGACAAAGAAGAAGAAAAAGAAAACTACAGAGAGAAAGAACTACAATGAATAATAATTAGAATGCTACGAAAAAAGAAGAAAAGAAGAACGACAAAGAAGAAGAGAAAGAAGAACTACAAAGAGAAAGAACTACAAAGAATAATAATTAGAATGCTACAAAAAAAACGAAGAAAAGAAGAACGACAAAGAAGAAGAGAAAGAAGAACTACAAAGAGAAAGAACTACAAACAATAATAATAAGAATGCTACAAAAAAAGAAGAAAAGAAGAACGACAAAGAAGAAGAAAAAGAAAACTACAAAGAGAAAGAACAACAAAGAGTAATAATTAGAATGCTACAAAAAAAGAAGAAAAGAAGAACGACAAAGAAGAAGAGAAAGAAGAACTACAAAGAGAAAGAACTACAAAGAATAATAATTAGAATGCTACAAAAAAAAGAAGAAAAGAAGAACGACAAAGAAGAAGAAAAAGAAGAACTACAAAGAGAAAGAACTACAAAGAATAAAATTAGAATGCTACAAAAAAAAGATGAAAAGAAGAACGACAAAGAAGAAGAAAATGAAAACTACAAAGAGAAACAACTACAAAGAATAATAATTAGAATGCTGCAAAAAAAGAAGAAAAGAAGAATGACAAAGAAGAAGAAAAAGAAGAACTACAAAGAGAAAGAACTACAAAGAATAATAATTAGAATGCTACAAAAAAAGAAGAAAAGAACGACAAAGAAGAAGAAAAGGAAAACTACAAAAAGAAAAAACTACAAAGACTAATAATTAGAATGCTACAAAAAAAGAAGAAAAGAAGAACGACAAAGAAGAAGAAAAAGAAGAACTACAAAGAGAAAGAACTACAAAGAATAAAATTAGAATGCTACAAAAAAAAGAAGAAAAGAAGAACGACAAAGAAGAAGAAAAAGAAAACTACAAAGAGAAACAACTACAAAGAATAATAATTAGAATGCTGCAAAAAAAGAAGAAAAGAAGAATGACAAAGAAGAAGAAAAAGAAGAACTACAAAGAGAAAGAACTACAAAGAATAATAATTAGAATGCTAAAAAAAAGAAGAAAAGAAGAACGCCAAAGAAGAAGAGAAAGAAGAACTACAAAGAGAAAGAACTACAAAGAATAATAATTAGAATGCTACAAAAAAAAAGAAGAAAAGAAGAACGACAAAGAAGAAGAGAAAGAAGAACTACAAAGAGAACGAACTACAAAGAATAATAATAAGAATGCTACAAAAAAAAGAAGAAAAGAAGAACGACAAAGAAGAAGAAAAATAAAACTACAAAGAGAAAGAACTACAAAGAATAATAATTAGAATGCTACAAAAAAAAGAAGAAAAGAAGAACGACAAAGAAGAAGAAAAAGAATAACTACAAAGAGAAAGAACTACAAAGAATAAAATTAGAATGCTACAAAAAAAGAAGAAAAGAAGAACGACAAAGAAGAAGAAAAAGAAAACTACAAAGAGAAACAACTACAAAGAATAATAATTAGAATGCTACGAAAAAAGAAGAAAAGAAGAACGACAACGAAGAAGAAAAAGAAGAACTACAAAGAGAAAGAACTACAAAGAATAATAATTAGAATGCTACAAAAAAAGAAGAAAAGAAGAACGACAAAGAAGAAGAAAAAGAAAACTACAAAGAGAAAGAACTACAAAGAATAATAATTAGTATGCTACAAAAAAAAGAAGAAAAGAAGAACGACAAAGAAGAAGAAAAAGAAGAACTACAAAGAGAAAGAACTACAAAGAATAATAATTAGAATGCTACAAAAAAAGAAGAAAAGAAGAACGACAAAGAACAAGAAAAAGAAAACTACAAAGAGAAAGAACTACAAAGAATAATAATTAGAATGCTACAAAAAAAAAGAAGAAAAGAAGAAAGACAAAGAAGAAGAAAAAGAAGAACTACAAAGAATAATAATTAGAATGCTACAAAAAAAAGAAGAAAAGAAGCACGACAAAGAAAAAGAAAAAGAAGAACTACAAAGAGAAAGAACTACAAAGAATAATAATTAGAATGCTACAAAAAAAAGAAGAAAAGAAGCACGACAAAGAAAAAGAAAAAGAAGAACTACAAAGAGAAAGAACTACAAAGAATAATAATTAGAATGCTACAAAAAAAAGAAGAAAGAAGAACAACAAAGAAGAAGAGAAAGAAGAACTACAAAGAGAAAGAATTACAAACAATACTAATAAGAATGCTACAAAAAAAGAAGAAAAGAAAAACGACAAAGAAGAAGAAAAAGAAAACTACAAAGAGAAAGAACTACAATGAATAATAATTAGAATGCTACGAAAAAAGAAGAAAAGAAGAACGACAAAGAAGAAGAGAAATTAGAACTACAAAGAGAAAGAACTACAAAGAATAATAATTAGAATACTACAAAAAAAGAAGAAAAGAAGAACGACAAAGAAGAAGAAAAAAAACTACAAAGAGAAAGAACTACAAAGAATAATAATTAGAATGCTATAAAATAAAAGAAGAAAAGTAGAACGACAAAGAAGAAGAAAAAGAAGAACTACAAAGAGAAAGAACTACAAAGAATAATAATTAGAATGCTACGAAAAAAGAAGAAAAGAAGAACGACAAAGAAGAAGAAAAAGAAGAACTACAAAGAGAAAGAACTACAAAGAATAATAATTAGAATGCTACAAAAAAAGAAGAAAAGAAGAACGACAAAGAAGAAGAAAAAGAAAACTACAAAGAGAAAGAACTACAAAGAATAATAATTAGTATGCAACAAAAAAAAGAAGAAAAGAAGAACGACAAAGAAGAAGAAAAAGAAGAACTACAAAGAGAAAGAACTACAAAGAATAATAATTAGAATGCTACAAAAAAGAAGAAAAGAAGAACGACAGAGAAGAAGAAAAAGAAAACTACAAAGAGAAAGAACTACAAAGAATAATAATTAGAATGCTACAAAAAAAGAAGAAAAGAAGAAACACAAAGAAGAAGAAAAAGAAGAACTACAAAGAATAATAATTAGAATGCTACAAAAAAAAAGAAGAAAAGAAGAACGACAAAGAAAAAGAAAAAGAAGAACTACAAAGAGAAAGAACTACAAAGAATAATAATTAGAATGCTACAAAAAAAAGAAGAAAAGAAGAACGACAAAGAAGAAGAAAAAGAAAACTACAAAGAGAAAGAACTACAAAGAATAATAATTAGAATGCTACAAAAAAAAGAAGAAAGAAGAACAACAAAGAAGAAGAGAAAGAAGACCTACAAAGAGAAAGAACTACAAACAATACTAATAAGAATGCTACAAAAAAAGAAGAAAAGAAAAACGACAAAGAAGAAGAAAAAGAAAACTACAGAGAGAAAGAACTACAATGAATAATAATTAGAATGCTACGAAAAAAGAAGAAAAGAAGAACGACAAAGAAGAAGAGAAAGAAGAACTACAAAGAGAAAGAACTACAAAGAATAATAATTAGAATGCTACAAAAAAAACGAAGAAAAGAAGAACGACAAAGAAGAAGAGAAAGAAGAACTACAAAGAGAAAGAACTACAAACAATAATAATAAGAATGCTACAAAAAAAGAAGAAAAGAAGAACGACAAAGAAGAAGAAAAAGAAAACTACAAAGAGAAAGAACAACAAAGAGTAATAATTAGAATGCTACAAAAAAAGAAGAAAAGAAGAACGACAAAGAAGAAGAGAAAGAAGAACTACAAAGAGAAAGAACTACAAAGAATAATAATTAGAATGCTACAAAAAAAAAGAAGAAAAGAAGAACGACAAAGAAGAAGAAAAAGAAGAACTACAAAGAGAAAGAACTACAAAGAATAAAATTAGAATGCTACAAAAAAAAGATGAAAAGAAGAACGACAAAGAAGAAGAAAAAGAAAACTACAAAGAGAAAGAAATACAAAGAATAATAATTAGAATGCTGCAAAAAAAGAAGAAAAGAAGAATGACAAAGAAGAAGAAAAAGAAGAACTACAAAGAGAAAGAACTACAAAGAATAATAATTAGAATGCTACAAAAAAAGAAGAAAAGAACGACAAAGAAGAAGAAAAGGAAAACTACAAAAAGAAAAAACTACAAAGACTAATAATTAGAATGCTACAAAAAAAGAAGAAAAGAAGAACGACAAAGAAGAAGAAAAAGAAAACTACAAAGAGAAAGAACTACAAAGAATAATAATTAGAATGCTACAAAAAAAGAAGAAAAGAAGAACGACAAAGAAGAAGAAAAAGAAGAACTACAAAGAGAAAGAACTACAAAGAATAATAATAAGAATGCTACAAAAAAAAAAGGAGAAAAGAAGAACGACAAAGAAGAAGAAAAAGAAAACTACAAAGAGAAAAAACTACAAAGACTAATAATTAGAATGCTACAAAAAAAGAAGAAAAGAAGAACGACAAAGAAGAAGAAAAAGAAAACTACAAAGAGAAAGAACTACAAAGAATAATAATTAGAATGCTACAAAAACAGAAGAAAAGAAGAACGACAAAGAAGAAGAAAAAGAAGAACTACAAAGAGAAAGAACTACAAAGAATAGTAATAAGAATGCTACAAAAAAAAAGAAGAAAAGAAGAACGACAAAGAAGAAGAAAAAGAAAACTACAAAGAGAAAGAACTACAAAGAATAATAATTAGAATGCTACAAAAAAAAGAAGAAAAGAAGAACGACAAAGAAGAAGAAAAAGAAGAACTACAAAGAGAAAGAACTACAAAGAATAAAATTAGAATGCTACAAAAAAAAGAAGAAAAGAAGAACGACAAAGAAGAAGAGAAAGAAGAACTACAAAGAGAAACAACTACAAAGAATAATAATTAGAATGCTGCAAAAAAAGAAGAAAAGAAGAATGACAAAGGAGAAGAAAAAGAAGAACTACAAAGAGAAAGAACTACAAAGAATAATAATTAGAATGCTAAAAAAAAGAAGAAAAGAAGAACGCCAAAGAAGAAGAGAAAGAAGAACTACAAAGAGAAAGAACTACAAAGAATAATAATTAGAATGCTCCAAAAAAAAAGAAGAAAAGAAGAACGACAAAGAAGAAGAGAAAGAAGAACTACAAAGAGAACGAACTACAAAGAATAATAATAAGAATGCTACAAAAAAAAGAAGAAAAGAAGAACGACAAAGAAGAAGAAAAATAAAACTACAAAGAGAAAGAACTACAAAGAATAATAATTAGAATGCTACAAAAAAAAGAAGAAAAGAAGAACGACAAAGAAGAAGAAAAAGAATAACTACAAAGAGAAAGAACTACAAAGAATAAAATTAGAATGCTACAAAAAAAGAAGAAAAGAAGAACGACAAAGAAGAAGAAAAAGAAAACTACAAAGAGAAACAACTACAAAGAATAATAATTAGAATGCTACGAAAAAAGAAGAAAAGAAGAACGACAACGAAGAAGAAAAAGAAGAACTACAAAGAGAAAGAACTACAAAGAATAATAATTAGAATGCTACAAAAAAAGAAGAAAAGAAGAACGACAAAGAAGAAGAAAAAGAAAACTACAAAGATAAAGAACTACAAAGAATAATAATTAGTATGCTACAAAAAAAAGAAGAAAAGAAGAACGACAAAGAAGAAGAAAAAGAAGAACTACAAAGAGAAAGAACTACAAAGAATAATAATTAGAATGCTACAAAAAAAGAAGAAAAGAAGAACGACAAAGAACAAGAAAAAGAAAACTACAAAGAGAAAGAACTACAAAGAATAATAATTAGAATGCTACAAAAAAAAGAAGAAAAGAAGAAAGACAAAGAAGAAGAAAAAGAAGAACTACAAAGAATAATAATTAGAATGCTACAAAAAAAAGAAGAAAAGAAGCACGACAAAGAAAAAGAAAAAGAAGAACTACAAAGAGAAAGAACTACAAAGAATAATAATTAGAATGCTACAAAAAAAAGAAGAAAAGAAGCACGACAAAGAAAAAGAAAAAGAAGAACTACAAAGAGAAAGAACTACAAAGAATAATAATTAGAATGCTACAAAAAAAAGAAGAAAGAAGAACAACAAAGAAGAAGAGAAAGAAGAACTACAAAGAGAAAGAATTACAAACAATACTAATAAGAATGCTACAAAAAAAGAAGAAAAGAAAAACGACAAAGAAGAAGAAAAAGAAAACTACAAAGAGAAAGAACTACAATGAATAATAATTAGAATGCTACGAAAAAAGAAGAAAAGAAGAACGACAAAGAAGAAGAGAAATTAGAACTACAACGAGAAAGAACTACAAAGAATAATAATTAGAATACTACAAAAAAAGAAGAAAAGAAGAACGACAAAGAAGAAGAAAAAAAACTACAAAGAGAAAGAACTACAAAGAATAATAATTAGAATGCTATAAAATAAAAGAAGAAAAGTAGAACGACAAAGAAGAATAAAAAGAAGAACTACAAAGAGAAAGAACTACAAAGAATAATAATTAGAATGCTACGAAAAAAGAAGAAAAGAAGAACGACAAAGAAGAAGAAAAAGAAGAACTACAAAGAGAAAGAACTACAAAGAATAATAATTAGAATGCTACAAAAAAAGAAGAAAAGAAGAACGACAAAGAAGAAGAAAAAAGAAAACTACAAAGAGAAAGAACTACAAAGAATAATAATTAGTATGCAACAAAAAAAAGAAGAAAAGAAGAACGACAAAGAAGAAGAAAAAGAAGAACTACAAAGAGAAAGAACTACAAAGAATAATAATTAGAATGCTACAAAAAAGAAGAAAAGAAGAACGACAAAGAAGAAGAAAAAGAAAACTACAAAGAGAAAGAACTACAAAGAATAATAATTAGAATGCTACAAAAAAAGAAGAAAAGAAGAAACACAAAGAAGAAGAAAAAGAAGAACTACAAAGAATAATAATTAGAATGCTACAAAAAAAAGAAGAAAAGAAGAACGACAAAGAAAAAGAAAAAGAAGAACTACAAAGAGAAAGAACTACAAAGAATAATAATTAGAATGCTACAAAAAAAAAGAAGAAAAGAAGAACGACAAAGAAGAAGAAAAAGAAAACTACAAAGAGAAAGAACTACAAAGAATAATAATTAGAATGCTACAAAAAAAAGAAGAAAGAAGAACAACAAAGAAGAAGAGAAAGAAGACCTACAAAGAGAAAGAACTACAAACAATACTAATAAGAATGCTACAAAAAAAGAAGAAAAGAAAAACGACAAAGAAGAAGAAAAAGAAAACTACAGAGAGAAAGAACTACAATGAATAATAATTAGAATGCTACGAAAAAAGAAGAAAAGAAGAACGACAAAGAAGAAGAGAAAGAAGAACTACAAAGAGAAAGAACTACAAAGAATAATAATTAGAATGCTACAAAAAAAACGAAGAAAAGAAGAACGACAAAGAAGAAGAGAAAGAAGAACTACAAAGAGAAAGAACTACAAACAATAATAATAAGAATGCTACAAAAAAAGAAGAAAAGAAGAACGACAAAGAAGAAGAAAAAGAAAACTACAAAGAGAAAGAACAACAAAGAGTAATAATTAGAATGCTACAAAAAAAGAAGAAAAGAAGAACGACAAAGAAGAAGAGAAAGAAGAACTACAAAGAGAAAGAACTACAAAGAATAATAATTAGAATGCTACAAAAAAAAAAGAAGAAAAGAAGAACGACAAAGAAGAAGAAAAAGAAGAACTACAAAGAGAAAGAACTACAAAGAATAAAATTAGAATGCTACAAAAAAAAGATGAAAAGAAGAACGACAAAGAAGAAGAAAAAGAAAACTACAAAGAGAAAGAAATACAAAGAATAATAATTAGAATGCTGCAAAAAAAGAAGAAAAGAAGAATGACAAAGAAGAAGAAAAAGAAGAACTACAAAGAGAAAGAACTACAAAGAATAATAATTAGAATGCTACAAAAAAAGAAGAAAAGAACGACAAAGAAGAAGAAAAGGAAAACTACAAAAAGAAAGAACTACAAAGACTAATAATTAGAATGCTACAAAAAAAGAAGAAAAGAAGAACGACAGAGAAGAAGAAAAAGAAAACTACAAAGAGAAAGAACTACAAAGAATAATAATTAGAATGCTACAAAAAAAAGAAGAAAAGAAGAACGACAAAGAAGAAGAAAAAGAAGAACTACAAAGAGAAAGAACTACAAAGAATAATAATTAGAATGCTACAAAAAAAAGAAGAAAAGAAGAACGACAAAGAAGAAGAAAACGAAAACTACAAAGAGAAAGAACTACAAAGAATAATAATTTGAATGCTACAAAAAAAGAAGAAAAGAAGAACGACAAAGAAGAAGAAAATGAAAACTACAAAGAGAAAGAACTACAAAGAATAATAATTAGAATGCTACAAAAAAAGAAGAAAAGAAGAACGACAAAGAAGAAGAAAAAGAAAACTACAAAGAGAAAGAACTACAAAGATTAATAATTAGAATGCTACAAAAAAAAGAAGAAAAGAAGAACGACAAAGAAGAAGAAAAAGTAAACTACAAAGTGAAAGAACTACAAAGAATAATAATTAGAATGCTACAAAAAAAAGAAGAAAAAAGAACGACAAAGAAGAAGAAAAAGAAGAACTACAAAGAAAAAGAACTACAAAGAATAATAATTAGAATGCTACAAAAAAGAAGAAAAGAAGAACGACAAAGAAGAAGAAAAAGAAAACTACAAAGAGAAAGAACTACAAAGAATAATAATTAGAATGCTACAAAAAAAAGAAGAAAAGAAGAACGACAAAGAAGAAGAAAAAGAAGAACTACAAAGAGAAAGAACTACAAAGAATAATAATTAGAATGCTACAAAAAAAGAAGAAAAGAAGAACGACAAAGAAGAAGAAAAAGAAAACTACAAAGAGAAAGAACTACAAAGAATAATAATTAGAATGATACAAAAAAAAAAGAAAAGAAGAACGACAAAGAAGAAGAAAAAGAAGAACTGCAAAGAGAAAGAACTACAAAGAATAATAATTAGAATGCTACAAAAAAAAGAAGAAAAGAAGAACGACAAAGAAGAAGAAAAAGAAAACTACAAAGAGAAAGAACTACAAAGGATAATAATTAGAATGCTACAAAAAAAAGAAGAAAAGAAGAACGACAAAGAAGAAGAAAAAGAAGAACTACAAAGAGAAAGAACTACAAAGAAAAATAATTAGAATGCTACAAAAAAAGAAGAAAAGAAGAACGACAAAGAAGAAGAAAAAGAAAACTACAAAGAGAAAGAACTACAAAGAATAATAATTAGAATGCTACAAAAAAAAGAAGAAAAGAAGAAAGACAAAGAAGAAGAAAAAGAAGAACTACAAAGAATAATAATTAGAATGCTACAAAAAAAAGAAGAAAAGAAGCACGACAAAGAAAAAGAAAAAGAAGAACTACAAAGAGAAAGAACTACAAAGAATAATAATTAGAATGCTACAAAAAAAAGAAGAAAAGAAGCACGACAAAGAAAAAGAAAAAGAAGAACTACAAAGAGAAAGAACTACAAAGAATAATAATTAGAATGCTACAAAAAAAAAGAAGAAAGAAGAACAACAAAGAAGAAGAGAAAGAAGAACTACAAAGAGAAAGAATTACAAACAATACTAATAAGAATGCTACAAAAAAAGAAGAAAAGAAAAACGACAAAGAAGAAGAAAAAGAAAACTACAAAGAGAAAGAACTACAATGAATAATAATTAGAATGCTACGAAAAAAGAAGAAAAGAAGAACGACAAAGAAGAAGAGAAATTAGAACTACAAAGAGAAAGAACTACAAAGATTAATAATTAGAATACTACAAAAAAAGAAGAAAAGAAGAACGACAAAGAAGAAGAAAAAAAACTACAAAGAGAAAGAACGACAAAGAATAATAATTAGAATGCTATAAAATAAAAGAAGAAAAGTAGAACGACAAAGAAGAAGAAAAAGAAGAACTACAAAGAGAAAGAACTACAAAGAATAATAATTAGAATGCTACGAAAAAAGAAGAAAAGAAGAACGACAAAGAAGAAGAAAAAGAAGAACTACAAAGAGAAAGAACTACAAAGAATAATAATTAGAATGCTACAAAAAAAGAAGAAAAGAAGAACGACAAAGAAGAAGAAAAAGAAAACTACAAAGAGAAAGAACTACAAAGAATAATAATTAGTATGCAACAAAAAAAAAGAAGAAAAGAAGAACGACAAAGAAGAAGAAAAAGAAGAACTACAAAGAGAAAGAACTACAAAGAATAATAATTAGAATGCTACAAAAAAGAAGAAAAGAAGAACGACAAAGAAGAAGAAAAAGAAAACTACAAAGAGAAAGAACTACAAAGAATAATAATTAGAATGCTACAAAAAAAGAAGAAAAGAAGAACGACAAAGAAGAAGAAAAAGAAGAACTACAAAGAATAATAATTAGAATGCTACAAAAAAAAGAAGAAAAGAAGAACGACAAAGAAAAAGAAAAAGAAGAACTACAAAGAGAAAGAACTACAAAGAATAATAATTAGAATGCTACAAAAAAAAGAAGAAAAGAAGAACGACAAAGAAGAAGAAAAAGAAAACTACAAAGAGAAAGAACTACAAAGAATAATAATTAGAATGCTACAAAAAAAAGAAGAAAGAAGAACAACAAAGAAGAAGAGAAAGAAGACCTACAAAGAGAAAGAACTACAAACAATACTAATAAGAATGCTACAAAAAAAGAAGAAAAGAAAAACGACAAAGAAGAAGAAAAAGAAAACTACAGAGAGAAAGAACTACAATGAATAATAATTAGAATGCTACGAAAAAAGAAGAAAAGAAGAACGACAAAGAAGAAGAGAAAGAAGAACTACAAAGAGAAAGAACTACAAAGAATAATAATTAGAATGCTACAAAAAAAACGAAGAAAAGAAGAACGACAAAGAAGAAGAGAAAGAAGAACTACAAAGAGAAAGAACTACAAACAATAATAATAAGAATGCTACAAAAAAAGAAGAAAAGAAGAACGACAAAGAAGAAGAAAAAGAAAACTACAAAGAGAAAGAACGACAAAGAGTAATAATTAGAATGCTACAAAAAAAGAAGAAAAGAAGAACGACAAAGAAGAAGAGAAAGAAGAACTACAAAGAGAAAGAACTACAAAGAATAATAATTAGAATGCTACAAAAAAAAAAGAAGAAAAGAAGAACGACAAAGAAGAAGAAAAAGAAGAACTACAAAGAGAAAGAACTACAAAGAATAAAATTAGAATGCTACAAAAAAAAGATGAAAAGAAGAACGACAAAGAAGAAGAAAAAGAAAACTACAAAGAGAAAGAAATACAAAGAATAATAATTAGAATGCTGCAAAAAAAGAAGAAAAGAAGAATGACAAAGAAGAAGAAAAAGAAGAACTACAAAGAGAAAGAACTACAAAGAATAATAATTAGAATGCTACAAAAAAAGAAGAAAAGAACGACAAAGAAGAAGAAAAGGAAAACTACAAAAAGAAAGAACTACAAAGACTAATAATTAGAATGCTACAAAAAAAGAAGAAAAGAAGAACGACAGAGAAGAAGAAAAAGAAAACTACAAAGAGAAAGAACTACAAAGAATAATAATTAGAATGCTACAAAAAAAAGAAGAAAACAAGAACGACAAAGAAGAAGAAAAAGAAGAACTACAAAGAGAAAGAACTACAAAGAATAATAATTAGAATGCTACAAAAAAAGAAGAAAAGAAGAACGACAAAGAAGAAGAAAACGAAAACTACAAAGAGAAAGAACTACAAAGAATAATAATTTGAATGCTACAAAAAAAGAAGAAAAGAAGAACGACAAAGAAGAAGAAAATGAAAACTACAAAGAGAAAGAACTACAAAGAATAATAATTAGAATGCTACAAAAAAAGAAGAAAAGAAGAACGACAAAGAAGAAGAAAAAAGAAAACTACAAAGAGAAAGAACTACAAAGATTAATAATTAGAATGCTACAAAAAAAAGAAGAAAAGAAGAACGACAAAGAAGAAGAAAAAGTAAACTACAAAGTGAAAGAACTACAAAGAATAATAATTAGAATGCTACAAAAAAAAGAAGAAAAAAGAACGACAAAGAAGAAGAAAAAGAAGAACTACAAAGAAAAAGAACTACAAAGAATAATAATTAGAATGCTACAAAAAAGAAGAAAAGAAGAACGACAAAGAAGAAGAAAAAGAAAACTACAAAGAGAAAGAACTACAAAGAATAATAATTAGAATGCTACAAAAAAAAGAAGAAAAGAAGAACGACAAAGAAGAAGAAAAAGAAGAACTACAAAGAGAAAGAACTACAAAGAATAATAATTAGAATGCTACAAAAAAAGAAGAAAAGAAGAACGACAAAGAAGAAGAAAAAGAAAACTACAAAGAGAAAGAACTACAAAGAATAATAATTAGAATGATACAAAAAAAAAAGAAAAGAAGAACGACAAAGAAGAAGAAAAAGAAGAACTGCAAAGAGAAAGAACTACAAAGAATAATAATTAGAATGCTACAAAAAAAAGAAGAAAAGAAGAACGACAAAGAAGAAGAAAAAGAAAACTACAAAGAGAAAGAACTACAAAGAATAATAATTAGAATGCTACAAAAAAAAGAAGAAAAGAAGAACGACAAAGAAGAAGAAAAAGAAGAACTACAAAGAGAAAGAACTACAAAGAAAAATAATTAGAATGCTACAAAAAAAGAAGAAAAGAAGAACGACAAAGAAGAAGAAAAAGAAAACTACAAAGAGAAAGAACTACAAAGAATAATAATTAGAATGCTACAAAAAAAAAGAAGAAAAGAACAACGACAAAGAAGAAGAGAAAGAAGAACTACAAAGAGAAACAACTACAAAGAATAATAATTAGAATGCTACAAAAAAAAAAGAAGAAAAGAAGAACGACAAAAAGAAGAAAAAGAAGAACTACAACGAGAAAGAACTACAAATAATAATAATTAGAATGCTACAAAAAAAAAGAAGAAAAGAAGAACGACAAAGAAAAAGAAAAAGAAGAACTACAAAGAGAAAGAACTACAAAGAATAATAATAAGAATGCTACAAAAAAAAGAAGAAAAGAAGAACGACAAAGAAGAAGAAAAAGAAGAACTATAAAGAGAAAGAACTACAAAGAATAATAATTAGAATGCTACAAAAAAAGAAGAAAAGATGAACGACAAAGAAGAAGAAAAAGAAGAACTACAAAGAGAAAGAACAACAAAGAATAAAATTAGAATGCTACAAAAAAAAGAAGAAAAGAAGAACGACAAAGAAGAAAAAAAAGAACTACAAAGAGAAACAACTACAAAGAATAATAATTAGAATGCTACAAAAAAAAAGAAGAAAAGAAGAACGACAAAGAAGAAGAAAAAGAAGAACTACAAACAGAAAGAACTACAAAGAATAATAATTAGAATGCTACAAAAAAAAGAAGAAAGAAGAACGACAAAGAAGAAGAGAAAGAAGAACTACAAAGAGAAAGAAATACAAACAATAATAATAAGAATGCTACAAAAAAAGAAGAAAAGAAGAACGACAAAGAAGAAGAAAAAGAAAACTACAAAGAGAAAGAACTACAATGAATAATAATTAGAATGCTACAAAAAAAACGAAGAAAAGAAGAACGACGAAGAAGAGAAAGAAAACGACAAAGAGAAAGAACTACAAAGAATAAAAATTAGAATGCTGCAAAAAAAGAAGAAAAGAAGAATGACAAAGAAGAAGAAAAAAAGAACTACAAAGAGAAAGAAATACAAAGAATAATAATTACAATGCTACAAAAAAAAGAAGAAAAGAAGAACGACAAAGAAGAAGAAAAAGAAAACTACAAAGGCAAAGAACAACAAAGAATAATAATTAGAATGCTACAAAAAAAAGAAGAAAAGAAGAACGACAAAGAAGAAGAGAAAGATGAACTACAAAGAGAAAGAACTACAAAGAATAATAATTAGAATGCTACAAAAAAAGAAGAAAAGAAGAACGACAAAGAAGAAGAGAACGAAGAACTACAAAGAGAACGAACTACAAAGAATAATAATAAGAATGCTACAAAAAAAAGAAGAAAGAAGAACGACAAAGAAGAAGAAAAAGAAAACTACAAAGAGAAAGAACTACAAAGAATAATAATTAGAATGCTACAAAAAAAAGAAGAAAAGAAGAACGACAAAGAACAAGAAAAAGAAGAACTACAAAGAGAAAGAACTACAAAGAATAATAATTTGAATGCTACAAAAAAAGAAGAAAAGAACGACAAAGAAGAAGAAAATGAAAACTACAAAGAGAAAGAACTACAAAGAATAATAATTAGAATGCTACAAAAAAAGAAGAAAAGAAGAACGACAAAGAAGAAGAAAAAGAAAACTACAAAGAGAAAGAACTACAAAGAATAATAATTAGAATGCTACAAAAAAAAGAAGAAAAGAAGAACGACAAAGAAGAAGAAAAAGTAAACTACAAAGTGAAAGAACTACAAAGAATAATAATTAGAATGCTACAAAAAAAAGAAGAAAAAAGAACGACAAAGAAGAAGAAAAAGAAGAACTACAAAGAGAAAGAACTACAAAGAATAATAATTAGAATGCTACAAAAAAGAAGAAAAGAAGAACGACAAAGAAGAAGAAAAAGGAAACTACAAAGAGAAAGAACTACAAAGAATAATAATTAGAATGCTACAAAAAAAAGAAGAAAAGAAGAACGACAAAGAAGAAGAAAAAGAAGAACTACAAAGAGAAAGAACTACAAAGAATAATAATTAGAATGCTACAAAAAAAGAAGAAAAGAAGAACGACAAAGAAGAAGAAAAAGAAAACTACAAAGAGAAAGAACTACAAAGAATAATAATTAGAATGCTACAAAAAAAAGAAGAAAAGAAGAACGACAAAGAAGAAGAAAATGAAGAACTACAAAGAGAAGGAACTACAAAGAAAAAATAATTAGAATGCTACAAAAAAAGAAGAAAAGAAGAACGACAAAGAAGAAGAAAAAGAAAACTACAAAGAGAAAGAACTACAAAGAATAATAATTAGAATGCTACAAAAAAAAGAAGAAAAGAACAACGACAAAGAAGAAGAGAAAGAAGAACTACAAAGAGAAACAACTACAAAGAATAATAATTAGAATGCTACAAAAAAAAGAAGAAAAGAAGAACGACAAAAAGAAGAAAAAGAAGAACTACAAAGAGAAAGAACTACAAAGAATAATAATTAGAATGCTACAAAAAAAAAAGAAGAAAAGAAGAACGACAAAGAAAAAGAAAAAGAAGAACTACAAAGAGGAAGAACTACAAAGAATAATAATAAGAATGCTACAAAAAAAAGAAGAAAAGAAGAACGACAAAGAAGAAGAAAAAGAACTATAAAGAAAGAAAGAACTACAAAGAATAATAATTAGAAAGCTACAAAAAAAGAAGAAAAGATGAACGACAAAGAAGAAGAAAAAGAAGAACTACAAAGAGAAAGAACTACAAAGAATAAAATTAGAATGCTACAAAAAAAAGAAGAAAAGAAGAACGACAAAGAAGAAAAAAAGAACTACAAAGAGAAACAACTATAAAGAATAATAATTAGAATGCTACAAAAAAAAGAAGAAAAGAAGAACGACAAAGAAGAAGAAAAAGAAGAACTACAAACAGAAAGAACTACAAAGAATAATAATTAGAATGCTACAAAAAAAAAGAAGAAAGAAGAACGACAAAGAAGAAGAGAAAGGAGAACTACAAAGAGAAAGAAATACAAACAATAATAATAAGAATGCTACAAAAAAAGAAGAAAAGAAGAACGACAAAGAAGAAGAAAAAGAAAACTACAAAGAGAAAGAACTACAATGAATAATAATTAGAATGCTACAAAAAAAACGAAGAAAAGAAGAACGACAAAGAAGAAGAGAAAGAAAACTACAAAGAGAAAGAACTACAAAGAATAATAATTAGAATGCTGCAAAAAAAGAAGAAAAGAAGAATGACAAAGAAGAAGAAAAAGAAGAACTACAAAGAGAAAGAACTACAAAGAATAATAATTAGAATGCTACAAAAAAAGAAGAAAAGAAGAACGACAAAGAAGAAGAGAACGAAGAACTACAAAGAGAACGAACTACAAAGAATAATAATAAGAATGCTACAAAAAAAAAGAAGAAAGAAGAACGACAAAGAAGAAGAAAAAGAAAACTACAAAGAGAAAGAACTACAAAGAATAATAATTAGAATGCTACAAAAAAAAGAAGAAAAGAAGAACGACAAAGAACAAGAAAAAGAAGAACTACAAAGAGAAAGAACTACAAAGAATAATAATTTGAATGCTACAAAAAAAGAAGAAAAGAAGAACGACAAAGAAGAAGAAAATGAAAACTACAAAGAGAAAGAACTACAAAGAATAATAATTAGAATGCTACAAAAAAAGAAGAAAAGAAGAACGACAAAGAAGAAGAAAAAAGAAAACTACAAAGAGAAAGAACTACAAAGAATAATAATTAGAATGCTACAAAAAAAAGAAGAAAAGAAGAACGACAAAGAAGAAGAAAAAGTAAACTACAAAGTGAAAGAACTACAAAGAATAATAATTAGAATGCTACAAAAAAAAGAAGAAAAAAGAACGACAAAGAAGAAGAAAAAGATGAACTACAAAGAGAACGAACTACAAAGAATAATAATTAGAATGCTACAAAAAAGAAGAAAAGAAGAACGACAAAGAAGAAGAAAAAGAAAACTACAAAGAGAAAGAACAACAAAGAATAATAATTAGAATGCTACAAAAAAAAGAAGAAAAGAAGAACGACAAAGAAGAAGAAAAAGAAGAACTACAAAGAGAAAGAACTACAAAGAATAATAATTAGAATGCTACAAAAAAAGAAGAAAAGAAGAACGACAAAGAAGAAGAAAAAGAAAACTACAAAGAGAAAGAACTACAAAGAATAATAATTAGAATGATACAAAAAAAAAAGAAAAGAATAACGACAAAGAAGAAGAAAAAGAAAACTACAAAGAGAAAGAACTACAAAGAATAATAATTAGAATGCTACAAAAAAAAAGAAGAAAAGAAGAACGACAAAGAAGAAGAAAAAGAAGAACTACAAAGAGAAAGAACTACAAAGAAAAATAATTAGAATGCTACAAAAAAAAAGAAGAAAAGAAGAACGACAAAGAAGAAAAATAAAACTACAAAGAGAAAGA
Organism: Ascarosepion bandense; assembly: GCA_037127315.1. NCBI lineage: Eukaryota > Metazoa > Mollusca > Cephalopoda > Sepiida > Sepiidae > Ascarosepion > Ascarosepion bandense. The sequence continues at coordinate 1,740,797 of JBBBDQ010001014.1, read as the reverse complement.
ACTACAAAGAATAATAATTAGAATGCTACAAAAAAAAGAAGAAAAGAACAACGACAAAGAAGAAGAGAAAGAAGAACTACAAAGAGAAACAACTACAAAGAATAATAATTAGAATGCTACAAAAAAAAGAAGAAAAGAAGAACGACAAAAAGAAGAAAAAGAAGAACGACAAAGAGAAAGAACTACAAAGAATAATAATTAGAATGCTACAAAAAATAAGAAGAAAAGAAGAACGACAAAGAAAAAAAGAAGAACTACAAAGAGAAAGAACTACAAAGAATAATAATAAGAATGCTACAAAAAAAAGAAGAAAAGAAGAACGACAAAGAAGAAGAAAAAAAAGAACTATAAAGAGAAAGAACTACAAAGAATAATAATTAGAATGCTACAAAAAAAGAAGAAAAGATGAACGACAAAGAAGAAGAAAAAGAAGAACTACAAAGAGAAAGAACTACGAAGAATAAAATTAGAATGCTACAAATAAAAGAAGAAAAGAAGAACGACAAAGAAGAAAAAAAAGAACTACAAAGAGAAACAACTACAAAGAATAATAATTAGAATGCTACAAAAAAAAGAAGAAAAGAAGAACGACAAAAAAGAAGAAAAAGAAGAACTACAAACAGAAAGAACTACAAAGAATAATAATTAGAATGCTACAAAAAAAAAGAAGAAAGAAGAACGACAAAGAAGAAGAGAAAGAAGAACTACAAAGAGAAAGAAATACAAACAATAATAATAAGAATGCTACAAAGAAAGAAGAAAAGAAGAACGACAAAGAAGAAGAAAAAGAAAACTACAAAGAGAAAGAACTACAATGAATAATAATTAGAATGCTACAAAAAAAGATGAAAAGATGAACGACAAAGAAGAAGAAAAAGAAAACTACAAAGAGAAGAACTACAAAGAATAAAATTAGAATGCTACAAAAAAAAGAAGAAAAGAAGAACGACAAAGAAGAAAAAAAAGAACTACAAAGAGAAACAACTACAAAGAATAATAATTAGAATGCTACAAAAAAAAGAAGAAAAGAAGAACGACAAAGAAGAAGAAAAAGAAGAACTACAAACAGAAAGAACTACAAAGAATAATAATTAGAATGCTACAAAAAAAAGAAGAAAGAAGAACGACAAAGAAGAAGAGAATGAAGAACAACAAAGAGAAAGAAATACAAACAATAATAATAAGAATGCTACAAAAAAAGAAGAAAAGAAGAACGACAAAGAAGAAGAAAAAGAAAACTACAAAGAGAAAGAACTACAATGAATAATAATTAGAATGCTACAAAAAAAACGAAGAAAAGAAGAACGACAAAGAAGAAGAGAAAGAAGAACTACAAAGAGAAAGAACTACAAACAATAATAATAAGAATGCTACAAAAAAAGAAGAAAAGAAGAACGACAAAGAAGAAGAAAAAGAAAACTGCAAAGAGAAAGAACTACAAAGAATAATAATTAGAATGCTACAAAAAAAAGAAGAAAAGAAGAACGACAAAGAAGAAGAAAAAGAAAACTACAAAGAGAAAGAACTACAAAGAATAATAATTAGAATGCTACAAAAAAAAAGAAGAAAAGAAGAACGACAAAGAATAAGAAATAGAAGAACTACAAAGAGAAAGAATTACAAAGAAAAATAATTAGAATGCTACAAAAAAAGAAGAAAAGAAGAACGACAAAGAAGAAGAAAAAGAAAACTACAAAGAGAAAGAACTACAAAGAATAATAATTAGAATGCTACAAAAAAAAGAAGAAAAGAACAACGACAAAGAAGAAGAGAAAGAAGAACTACAAAGAGAAACAACTACAAAGAATAATAATAAGAATGCTACAAAAAAAAGAAGAAAAGAAGAACGACAAAAAGAAGAAAAAGAAGAACTACAAAGAGAAAGAACTACAAAGAATAATAATTAGAATGCTACAAAAAAAAGAAGAAAAGAAGAACGACAAAGAAAAAGAAAAAGAAGAACTACAAAGAGAAAGAACTACAAAGAATAATAATAAGAATGCTACAAAAAAAGAAGAAAAGAAGAACGACAAAGAAGAAGAAAAAGAAGAACTAAAAAGAGAAAGAACTACAAAGAATAATAATTAGAATGCTACAAAAAAAGAAGAAAAGATGAACGACAAAGAAGAAGAAAAAGTAGAACTACAAAGAGAAAGAACTACAAAGAATAAAATTAGAATGCTACAAAAAAAAAGAAGAAAAGAAGAACGACAAAGAAGAAAAAAAAGAACTACAAAGAGAAACAACTACAAAGAATAATAATTAGAATGCTACAAAAAAAAAGAAGAAAAGAAGAACGACAAAGAAGAAGAAAAAGAAGAACTGCAAACAGAAAGAACTACAAAGAATAATAATTAGAATGCTAAAAAAAAAAAGAAGAAAGAAGAACGACAAAGAAGAAGAGAAAGAAGAACTACAAAGAGAAAGAAATACAAACAATAATAATAAGAATGCTACAAAAAAAGAAGAAAAGAAGAACGACAAAGAAGAAGAAAAAGAAAACTACAAAGAGAAAGAACTACAATGAATAATAATTAGAATGCTACAAAAAAAACGAAGAAAAGAAGAACGACAAAGAAGAAGAGAAAGAAGAACTACAAAGAGAAAGAACTACAAACAATAATAATAAGAATGCTACAAAAAAAGAAGAAAAGAAGAACGACAAAGAAGAAGAAAAAGAAAACTACAAAGAGAAAGAACTACAAAGAATAATAATTAGAATGCTACAAAAAAAAGAAGAAAAGAAGAACGACAAAGAAGAAGAAAAAGAAAACTACAAAGAGAAAGAACTACAAAGAATAATAATTAGAATGCTACAAAAAAAAGAAGAAAAGAAGAACGACAAAGAAGAAGAAATAGAAGAACTACAAAGAGAAAGAATTACAAAGAAAAATAATTAGAATGCTACAAAAAAAAGAAGAAAAGAAGAACGACAAAGAAGAAGAAAAGAAAACTACAAAGAGAAAGAACTACAAAGAATAATAATTAGAATGCTACAAAAAAAAGAAGAAAAGAACAACGACAAAGAAGAAGAGAAAGAAGAACTACAAAGAGAAACAACTACAAAGAATAATAATAAGAATGCTACAAAAAAAAGAAGAAAAGAAGAACGACAAAAAGAAGAAAAAGAAGAACTACAAAGAGAAAGAACTACAAAGAATAATAATTAGAATGCTACAAAAAAAAGAAGAAAAGAAGAACGACAAAGAAAAAGAAAAAGAAGAACTACAAAGAGAAAGAACTACAAAGAATAATAATAAGAATGCTACAAAAAAAAAGAAGAAAAGAAGAACGACAAAGAAGAAGAAAAAGAAGAACTAAAAAGAGAAAGAACTACAAAGAATAATAATTAGAATGCTACAAAAAAAGAAGAAAAGATGAACGACAAAGAAGAAGAAAAAGAAGAACTACAAAGAGAAAGAACTACAAAGAATAAAATTAGAATGCTACAAAAAAAAGAAGAAAAGAAGAACGACAAAGAAGAAAAAAAAGAACTACAAAGAGAAACAACTACAAAGAATAATAATTAGAATGCTACAAAAAAAAGAAGAAAAGAAGAACGACAAAGAAGAAGAAAAAGAAGAACTGCAAACAGAAAGAACTACAAAGAATAATAATTAGAATGCTAAAAAAAAAGAAGAAAGAAGAACGACAAAGAAGAAGAGAAAGAAGAACTACAAAGAGAACGAAATACAAACAATAATAATAAGAATGCTACAAAAAAAAGAAGAAAAGAAGAACGACAAAGAAGAAGAAAAAGAAAACTACAAAGAGAAAGAACTACAATGAATAATAATTAGAATGCTACAAAAAAACGAAGAAAAGAAGAACGACAAAGAAGAAGAGAAAGAAAACTACAAAGAGAAAGAACTACAAAGAATAATAATTAGAATGCTGCAAAAAAAGAAGAAAAGAAGAATGACAAAGAAGAAGAAAAAGAAGAACTACAAAGAGAAAGAACTACAAAGAATAATAATTAGAATGCTACAAAAAAAGAAGAAAAGAAGAACGACAAAGAAGAAGAAAAAGAAAACTACAAAGAGAAAGAACAACAAAGAATAATAATTAGAATGCTACAAAAAAAAGAAGAAAAGAAGAACGACATAGAAGAAGAGAAAAAAGAACTACAAAGAGAAAGAACTACAAAGAATAATAATTAGAATGCTACAAAAAAGAAGAAAAGAAGAACGACAAAGAAGAAGAGAATGAAGAACTACAAAGAGAACGAACTACAAAGAATAATAATAAGAATGCTACAAAAAAAAAGAAGAAAGAAGAACGACAAAGAAGAAGAAAAAGAAAACTACAAAGAGAAAGAACTACAAAGAATAATAATTAGAATGCTACAAAAAAAAGAAGAAAAGAAGAACGACAAAGAACAAGAAAAAGAAGAACTACAAAGAGAAAGAACTACAAAGAATAATAATTTGAATGCTACAAAAAAAGAAGAAAAGAAGAACGACAAAGAAGAAGAAAATGAAAACTACAAAGAGAAAGAACTACAAAGAATAATAATTAGAATGCTACAAAAAAAGAAGAAAAGAAGAACGACAAAGAAGAAGAAAAAGAAAACTACAAAGAGAAAGAACTACAAAGATTAATAATTAGAATGCTACAAAAAAAAGAAGAAAAGAAGAACGACAAAGAAGAAGAAAAAGTAAACTACAAAGTGAAAGAACTACAAAGAATAATAATTAGAATGCTACAAAAAAAAGAAGAAAAAAGAACGACAAAGAAGAAGAAAAAGAAGAACTACAAAGAAAAAGAACTACAAAGAATAATAATTAGAATGCTACAAAAAAGAAGAAAAGAAGAACGACAAAGAAGAAGAAAAAGAAAACTACAAAGAGAAAGAACTACAAAGAATAATAATTAGAATGCTACAAAAAAAAGAAGAAAAGAAGAACGACAAAGAAGAAGAAAATGAAGAACTACAAAGAGAAAGAACTACAAAGAATAATAATTAGAATGCTACAAAAAAAGAAGAAAAGAAGAACGACAAAGAAGAAGAAAAAGAAAACTACAAAGAGAAAGAACTACAAAGAATAATAATTAGAATGATACAAAAAAAAAAGAAAAGATGAACGACAAAGAAGAAGAAAAAGAAGAACTACAAAGAGAAAGAACTACAAAGAATAATAATTAGAATGCTACAAAAAAAAAGAAGAAAAGAAGAACGACAAAGAAGAAGAAAAAGAAAACTACAAAGAGAAAGAACTACAAAGAATAATAATTAGAATGCTACAAAAAGAAGAAGAAAAGAAGAACGACAAAGAAGAAGAAAAAGAAGAACTACAAAGAGAAAGAACTACAAAGAAAAATAATTAGAATGCTACAAAAAAAGAAGAAAAGAAGAACGACAAAGAAGAAGAAAAAGAAAACTACAAAGAGAAAGAACTACAAAGAATAATAATTAGAATGCTACAAAAAAAAGAAGAAAAGAACAACGACAAAGAAGAAGAGAAAGAAGAACTACAAAGAGAAACAACTACAAAGAATAATAATTAGAATGCTACAAAAAAAAAGAAGAAAAGAAGAACGACAAAAAGAAGAAAAAGAAGAAATACAAAGAGAAAGAACTACAAAGAATAATAATTAGAATGCTACAAAAAAAAAAGAAGAAAAGAAGAACGACAAAGAAAAAGAAAAAGAAGAACTACAAAGAGAAAGAACTACAAAGAATAATAATAAGAATGCTACAAAAAAAAGAAGAAAAGAAGAACGACAAAGAAGAAGAAAAAAAGAACTATAAAGAGAAAGAACTACAAAGAATAATAATTAGAATGCTACAAAAAAAGAAGAAAAGATGAACGACAAAGAAGAAGAAAAAGAAGAACTACAAAGAGAAAGAACTACAAAGAATAAAATTAGAATGCTACAAAAAAAGAAGAAAAGAAGAACGACAAAGAAGAAAAAAAAGAACTACAAAGAGAAACAACTACAAAGAATAATAATTAGAATGCTACAAAAAAAAGAAGAAAAGAAGAACGACAAAGAAGAAGAAAAAAGAAGAACTACAAACAGAAAGAACTACAAAGAATAATAATTAGAATGCTACAAAAAAAAAGAAGAAAGAAGAACGACAAAGAAGAAGAGAAAGAAGAACTACAAAGAGAAAGAAATACAAACAATAATAATAAGAATGCTACAAAAAAAGAAGAAAAGAAGAACGACAAAGAAGAAGAAAAAGAAAACTACAAAGAGAAAGAACTACAATGAATAATAATTAGAATGCTACAAAAAAAGAAGAAAAGATGAACGACAAAGAAGAAGAAAAAGAAGAACTACAAAGAGAAAGAACTACAAAGAATAATAATTAGAATGCTACAAAAAAAAAGAAGAAAAGAAGAACGACAAAGAAGAAAAAAAGAACTACAAAGAGAAACAACTACAAAGAATAATAATTAGAATGCTACAAAAAAAAGAAGAAACGATGAACGACAAAGAAGAAGAAAAAGAAGAACTACAAACAGAAAGAACTACAAAGAATAATAATTAGAATGCTACAAAAAAAGAAGAAAGAAGAACGACAAAGAAGAAGAGAAAGAAGAACTACAAAGAGAAAGAAATACAAACAATAATAATAAGAATGCTACAAAAAAAGAAGAAAAGAAGAACGACAAAGAAGAAGAAAAAAAAACTACAAAGAGAAAGAACTACAATGAATAATAATTAGAATGCTACAAAAAAAACGAAGAAAAGAAGAACGACAAAGAAGAAGAGAAAGAAGAACTACAAAGAGAAAGAACTACAAACAATAATAATAAGAATGCTACAAAAAAAAGAAGAAAAGAAGAACGGCAAAGAAGAAGAAAAAAAAACTACAAAGAGAAAGAACAACAAAGAATAATAATTAGAATGCTACAAAAAAAGAAGAAAAGAAGAACGACAAAGAAGAAGAGAAAGAAGAACTACAAAGAGAAAGAACTACAAAGAATAATAATTAGAATGCTACAAAAAAAGAAGAAAAGAAGAACGACAAAGAAGAAGAGAACGAAGAACTACAAAGAGAACGAACTACAAAGAATAATAATAAGAATGCTACAAAAAAAAAGAAGAAAGAAGAACGACAAAGAAGAAGAAAAAGAAAACTGCAAAGAGAACGAACTACAAAGAATAATAATAAGAATGCTACAAAAAATAGAAGAAAAGAAGAACGACAAAGAAGAAGAAAAAGAAAACTACAAAGAGAAAGAACTACAAAGAATAATAATTAGAATGCTACAAAAAAAAGAAGAAAAGAAGAACGACAAAGAAGAAGAAAAAGAAGAACTACAAAGAGAAAGAACTACAAAGTATAAAATTAGAATGCTACAAAAAAAAAGAAGAAAAGAAGAACGACAAAGAAGAAGAAAAAAAAACTACAAAGAGAAAGAACTACAAAGAATAATAATTAGAATGCTGCAAAAAAAGAAGAATAGAAGAATGACAAAGAAGAAGAAAAAGAAGAACTACAAAGAGAAAGATCTACAAAGAATAATAATTAGAATGCTACAAAAAAAGAAGAAAAGAAGAACGACAAAGAAGAAGAAAAAGAAAACTACAAAGAGAAAGAACTACAAAGAATAATAATTAGAATGCTACAAAAAAAAGAAGAAAAGAAGAACGACAAAGAAGAAGAAAAAGAAGAACTACAAAGAGAAAGAACTACAAAGAATAATAATTAGAATGCTACAAAAAAAGAAGAAAAGAAGAACGACAAAGAAGAAGAAAACGAAAACTACAAAGAGAAAGAACTACAAAGAATAATAATTTGAATGCTACAAAAAAGAAGAAAAGAAGAACGACAAATAAGAAGAAAAAGAAATCTACAAAGAGAAAGAACTACAAAGAATAATAATTAGAATGATACAAAAAAAGAAGAAAAGAAGAACGACAAAGAAGAAGAAAAAAAAACTACAAAGAGAAAGAACTACAAAGAATAATAATTAGAATGCTACAAAAAAAAGAAGAAAAAAGAACGACAAAGAAGAAGAAAAAGAAGAACTACAAAGAGAAAGAACTACAAAGAATAATAATTAGAATGCTACAAAAAAGAAGAAAAGAAGAACGACAAAGAAGAAGAAAAAGAAAACTACAAAGAGAAAGAACTACAAAGAATAATAATTAGAATGCTACAAAAAAAAGAAGAAAAGAAGGACGACAAAGAAGAAGAAAAAGAAGAACTACAAAGAGAAAGAACTACAAAGAATAATAATTAGAATGCTACAAAAAAAGAAGAAAAGCAGAACGACAAAGAAGAAGAAAAAGAAAACTACAAAGAGAAAGAACTACAAAGAATAATTATTAGAATGCTACAAAAAAAAGAAGAAAAGAAGAACGACAAAGAAGAAGAAAAAGAAGAACTACAAAAAGAAAGAACTACAAAGAATAATAATTAGAATGCTACAAAAAAAAGAAGAAAAGAAGAAGGACAAAGATGAAAAAAAGAAAACTACAAAGAGAAAGAACTACAAAGAATAATAATTAGAATGCTACAAAAAAAAAGAAGAAAAGAAGAACGACAAAGAAGAAGAAAAAGAAGAACTACAAAGAGAAAGAACTACAAAGAATAATAATTAGAATGCTACAAAAAAAGAAGAAAAGAAGAACGACAAAGAAGAAGAAAAAGAAAACTACAAAGAGAAAGAACTACAAAGAATAATAATTAGAATGCTAAAAAAAAAGAAGAAAAGAACAACGACAAAGAAGAAGAGAAAGAAGAACTACAAAGAGAAACAACTACAAAGAATAATAATTAGAATGCTACAAAAAAAAGAAGAAAAGATGAACGACAAAGAAGAAGAAAAAGAAGAACTACAAAGAGAAAGAACTACAAAGAATAATAATTAGAATGCTACAAAAAAAAGAAGAAAAGAAGAACGACAAAGAAGAAGAAAAAAAAAGAACTATAAAGAGAAAGAACTACAAAGAATAATAATAAGAATGCTACAAAAAAAAGAAGAAAAGAAGAACGACAAAGAAGAAGAAAATAAGAACTACAAAGAGAAAGAACTACAAAGAATAATAATTAGAATGCTACAAAAAAAGAAGAAAAGAAGAACGACAAAGAAGAAGAAAAAGAAGAACTACAAAGAGAAAGAACTACAAAGAATAAAATTATAATGCTACAAAAAAAAAGAAGAAAAGAAGAACGACAAAGAAAAAAAAAAGAACTACAAAGAGAAACAACTACAATGAATAATAATTAGAATGCTACAAAAAAAAAGAAAAAAAGAACACGACAAAGAAGAAGAAAAAGAAGAACTACAAAGAGCAAAAACTACAAAGAATAATAATTAGAATGCTATAAAGGAAACGAACGACCAAGAAGAAAAAAAGATCTCAGTGACGGTAGATTGGAGGAGAAACGCATATAAAATATTTAATGCACTCGAAAGAACCGGATGATGACTGTTGCTTTGTGGGTGGACATGTTTCGGTATTTTGCAGAGTTGTGGTCGGGAGTTCCTGAACCCAAATCCGCTTGTCAAAACGGAACTCATAGACCGAACCCTTCACTTCATCGCTCTTTGCTATTGTTTAGGTCTACAATTTCTCGTTTTTCATTTGCATCCTATTAAGACATCCTTCTCTAAGCGTTATTCTTTGTCTCAAAAACTTAGATTTGATCGTTGATACGACTTTTTGAAACTTCAGATCTCATATAAATAGAATTAAACAGAAAGACCGATATATAGAGAGACGTGATTACTGTTGGCTCGTTAAACGAGTATGACCACTTCTGATAAGTTTCCCCGCCACTGGGTTTGGAATTCATCCAAAGCTTAAGAGCTCTGTGTGTCCAGTGATTTAACCCATATATAGGGAAAAAAGAGATGACTTTATATCTATGAAAAGGCCATTTTCGCAAAAGGTATAATGAACGACACAAATATGACTGTGTCGAAGTGTATAAATGCAAGTTGTCACAACCGTTTAAGATCGCTCGAAATACACAGTAACAAAACTGGCCATAACTTTGATTTTACAAATGCTACCTTTTTTTTTAAAAAAGAACATAATTCTTTACGTTGAAAAACTTTGAGGTTTTGATAAATATTTTACCAACTATAAACACACGTCATAAACTCGATATAACATTCAGTCAGTTAAGTACCATACGTGATATATGCTTGGACGATCCTGTCTCGAAAGAGACATGACTGACTGGGCAGAAGATTATCCCGCAGTAGGTTGTCATTGCTTTCTGCGGTAGACTGGTTGCCGACCAAGGCTATAGAACCCAATCTGTCCTATTATTTAATCCATAACTGGAGGAAAGAGACGGATTAATACCTTTCCCAAGGGTATTGCGTGTAAGTGAATACAATGGATTCAACTGGAATTCGAACTCGGCTCCCCGGTTTCTCGTTCCGAGCCGATATCCACTGCAACACGACGCACATCCGCGATATTACATTACACACCTTTATTAAATAAACTTTTAAAGAATCTACCTCAATTGGTGTTTACGTAAAAAAAAAATCCCAAATCATGCGCCACACACACACACACACACAAACACACACACGTACGCACACTCATGCACTTACTTACGAATATACATTGTCATCCGAATACCATATAGGCAAAAATAACGAACTCTACAAAATAAAACCCATCCTCAAAGAATGGAAAGCAGTTAAAATTTCCAATAGGAAAATATCAAGAAGTGAAGAAATAGTAATGACTAGACTTCAAATAGGCCACAGCGCTGTCACCCATTCACACCTACTAAAAGGTGAGGAGGCACCAATTTGCATTCCATGTCAGGAGCTCTACACAGTGAATCATATGCTAACAAGCTGCATAAACCTTGAACAAATGCGATTAAGATACTATCAAGAAAACAATCTGAAAGACATCTTCAACAAAGCTGATCCAAATGAGCTTTTAGAATTTCTAAAAGCAACAAAATATAGATGGAAAAGAAGATAGCATATAACCATCACACATCAAATCACAACACCTCTGCTTATATCCCGAAAGCCATAAACTAACAAAAGATCAATAAGCAGTAAATAAAAACCAAACAAATTCTTCAGCACTAAATGACCCAAAAGGGGAGATAGGCTGGTAAAACAAACAACTAAACAAAATATAGGCAAACTAAAAAGAGTGCTAGACTGCTACGTGATGTCAGTTCTTCAATACGGCAGTGAATGCTGGACAATATCATCGAAAATGAGGACAAAACTGGAAGCGGCCGAAATGTGGTTCTACAGAAGGATGCTACGGATATCGTGGACTGAGCATACAAACAACGACGAGGTGTTAGAAAGAATGGCAACAAAAAGGAAACTGATGCTGAGCATCAGGAAGAGACAACTGAAGTTCCTGGGACATGCAATGAGGAAAGATAGCCTGGAGAACCTGATACTGACTGGTCAGATAGAAGGAAGGAGAGACAGAGGAAGGCAGCGGATAACATATTTGCAGGGTCTGATCAGGTGGATGACGGAACGACAGGAGCAAACATACTAAGAGCCACAAGGGATAGGGAGACGTGGAGAGCCATGATCGCCAACAGGTCACATAGAAGAAGAAGAAGTTATGATACACTTATAAAACAATATTTGCGTTTTTTTTTTTTGTTTTTTTTTAGTTAGGCTTAGAATCCGTTAATCTTTTTGAGCTTCGAAAAGACATGTTGTCTAATCTGGAATTCAGAACGCCATAAATTATAATAACGCTACTTAATGAGTAAAATACATGTGAAACCTGCTTCACCAATGAACACGAAACAACACAATAATAAAAATACTATAAGTTCCTATTCTTTTATATATATATATATATATATATATATATGTATATCATTCTCTGGTAAAGCTTTGATTAAAGAGAAACGTGTTAGATCGATATATTTTCTTTAACATAACATTCTGTGAGATTCAAGTCCACATTTGATTTGTATTTAATCATAATTTATAGAGTAGCGAGCATAAAGATCAGAACAATGTTAAGAAAAGTTTAACTTTTTATTTTAAAGCTGAAAGAACGTTTTATCCAGGAAAAAAAAGGATATAGATGTAAATTATATAATTCCAAAATATAAAGCTCAATAAACTTATAATTATTCTTATAACTTTATGAGAATAAGTTTATTGGGCGTTATATATATATATATATATATATATATATATATATATATATATATATATATGCAATTTGTTATATATATTATGATTAGCAACTAGGTCCCACCCTTTTACAGTTAAACAAATAAGATGTAACCGTAGCTTCTTTTCTCGCGCTTCACTTCCACAAGTCTGCTTTCCGGACAGTTACAATCTCCAGGTGTTTAAATGTAGGGTCAATAGACACCTCCTATCACACTAACTCCCAACTATTCTCAGAACACTCTCATCTACCCAACCCTCATTCTCAGTATCCTTACCCGCCTATCACCCACCCTCTGACATTTCCTATATTTAATCAGCCTTTCTCCGCTCTACGTAGCCCCCTGCGCAGTAGTGGCAGTGACATGCCTTGCTCGGGGTGAAACGCTTATAAAAAAAAATATTATTTATATCTAAACTTATTTATAAATGGAACTTTGTCTGTGTGTCTGTGTCTGTGTGTATCCGCTACCTATAGAATCCGAAACGGCTGAACTGATTTTCTTGAAAATTTACACAGTTGTACTATAAGCGTCTGCGAGTGTTCTTAGCTAGGTTTTGTGTCGAGGTACATCCGATAAATATCGAAAATCGATAATCGAAAAAATCGGTTTATAGAAGGAGTGGTCCGATTTTAATCAAATTTGATACATTCATAGACAAAGATATAAGAAACGATATTCAGAAGTTTCAAGGTTGCAGTTCTTACAATAGTGCATAAAATCGATAATATATATATATATATATATATATATATATATATATATATATATATATATAAAGGCAAGATGTTTGTGTGTGTGTCTGTTTATCTGTCTGTATGTCCTTTATACAAATCCACAATTTTTATCCGATTCTCAACAAACTTCACACAAATATTCTTTAGGCTGAGTCTGAGCTCCAGGACCATGGATTAGTTTTAAAGTTTTCATTACACCCGAGAAACGCCGGGTTATACTGCTAGTATTATATATGCGCGGTACTTATTTAAAAGCGCTCAATATCAGTGATAGAGCAGACATATTCATGTAGATAGGTGTGAGTTTGTGACCCTGGGTTTCACGCTCTTGCGATCGTCAGACGAACTAAATATAGCCAATTTTTTTTTAATTAATCACTTTGTCTGACGATCGCAAGAGCGTGAAACGCAGGGTCACAAACTCACACCTATCTATATGAATATATATATATATATATGTGTGAGTGTGTGTGAATGTGTTTGTGTGTGTGTGTGTATGTTTGTGTAATACGTATCAAATTTTCTTTTATACATGTCAGTTTAAATAAATTGCAAACATTATGTTTGCTTATATTTAATAAAATCCGTTCATACTCACAGATAATCTTTCGCTTTTTACAATCAACGTAACGTTGACAGATGTTATTTTCATTAATTACTCAAGGTACCCAAGTAGTTTCTACCTCTTTCCGAGATCATCTTCAGGGGCGTGAGTTATGGTAACAAATGTAACCGGAAAACTGTGTTGCGAAAAATTACTGTACATTTTTTCTGCTTCAAATATAACGGTTGACAAATTGCTAGTGTTCATTAAAACGTGAAAATTATTGAAAATGGAATTTTATTTTTTTAATATATTGTAATGCGATGGTCAGGCACTTGTTAAAGCATGAAAAAACTGTTCTTTTTACAAACATTTTAGAACATTACTACGGTATTCATCGCTGATTCTATTAATTGACGGCTTAAATGCTTTAATGAATATTTTCGAGTATCTGCTTTTGTTGTGTTCTTGGTGTAGGATAGTTGTATTATCGATCATTATTTTTTATATTGTGAATGTCGACAGGAATGTTGTTGTAGATATCTAGAATAGATGAATGGCCAGATCATAACATCTGTCAATATTACAGCTCATTTCTGACATCTTTTGATTGTAATACGCGAAAGATTATCCATGAGTATGAACGGATTTTATTAAAAATAAGCAGACATAATGTTTGCAATTTATGTAATCTGACGCATATATATATATATATATATATATATATATATATATATATATACTAGGTGCGATTGGTAAATTATTGCAATTATTTTATTATTTCAAAGCAAAAAGCTATTATACTAAATATTAAATTTATTTTGCAAGAAGAATTTTTTCTTGTAAAAGCATTTGTTGAGTAAATCAAATAAAATTACTTTAATTATATTGTTTATTTTCTGTCAATATGCCTCATAAAAGATAAAATAGTTTGTCCTAATACTTTTGCACATTACTATACATATATATATATATATATATATATATATATATATATATATAATTGATGTGGTCATTTCCTGAGCCATTTTGTGCACATTCTAAGGAAAATATTGGAAGTATCATTGATGTTTGCTCAGCTCGCCTCTTTTTAATATTGTCGTAACATAATCTTCGTATCTTTACTTTTTCATACAACTTCAATGGTAAAGAATATATTTCTTACTATCAAAGATGTCTTTATCTTTGTTGTTTTTAACACAACGTTTCGGATGATGCTCCCCTGGCCTTACCCTGTCGATCCGGGTATCTTTAAGGGAATTTCCAACTGAACCCTTTATGCATTCTAGTTTGCTCTCCTTCTACTGTCCATGTTCAATTCCGTGGTCGTGTCGTACGGATACAGTGGAGACACAATGAGCAGTGATTGAGCAGTACCAAATAAGCAGTACCAAATAAGCAGTACCCAAAAAAAGAATAGAACGAGGCGTGAACATCGGGCCGAGAACAGTCTATCCCCGTAGATTAAATTAACGGTTTAAATCATGAATTCCACGAAAGTTACCCGGATAAACAGACACCTGAAGAAGGTTGGAGTGTACAAAGGCAGAAAAGTTATGTAAATAACAACAACAAGGATATTCGACCAAATGTACATTACTGTATAAAAGTATTAGGTCAAGGACTATTTTATCTTTTATGAGGTATCAAAATAAAGTTTAAAAGTTTAACACTTTTGCACACTACCGGTAGTATTAGAACAGGGGTTATTTTCCTAAAAACCTCAAATACAGGGTGAAAAGCCAAGTAAATTGCTAATAAATATTGATTATTTAAAACTAGGTGTAAAAGAAATGTATTTAAAAGACGTTATATTTATTTTTTCCTATTTTCTATTAAACAAGTTATTTTGAAACTACTCATTGTTCTATTATCCTTGGATATGACTGACTTTTTTCTTATTCCACCCTCTCGAATTGAGGTGTAAATAGTGTCAACATAGTTTAAAGGTTCCTTTTTAAACTTTATTTTGATAATAGTTAACTATGATCAAAGTGAAAGGCTATTATACTAAATATTAAATTTATTTTGCAAGAAGAATTTTTTTCTTGTTAAAGCATTTGTTGAGTAAATCAAATAAAATTATTTAATTATATTGTTTATTTTCTGTCAGTATGCCTCATAAAAAATAAAATAGTTTGTCCTAATAATTTTGCACATTACTATATATATATATATATATATATATATATATATACTAGGTGCGATTGGTAAATTATTGCAATTATTTTATTATTTCAAGGCAAAAAGCTATTATACTAAATATTAAATTTATTTTGTAACAAGTACTTTTTTCTTGTTAAAGCATTTGTTGAGTAAATCAAATAAAATTATTTTAATTAATTTTTTTTATTTTCTGTCAATATGCTTCATAAAAGATAATATACTTTTGCACAGTACTGTAAATAATATAAATAATTATTTCTTTTTTTTTCAGAATAATTTCACTCCAAGAAGGCATGATCACCACTGGTGCTCGGGGTGGTGGGGGTTTAGAGTGAGAGAAAAAAAAAATAAGGTACAATGAATGTTTAAGAACTGATAAATGGATCGCAATCAAATCAATTTTATAACATTTGTCGAACATCTAGTTTAAGCAATAACTCCAGGTTTTTTAATCATGATTTTGAAGGCAGACTCTACCCAATTTTGAAGGCAGACTCTACCCAATTTTGAAGAAGTTCGCATTACAATCTACCCATCTACTAAATTCTCCCACATTTGACATAATGCATATCGTTATACTGAATTCATCGGAAAATTGCATAAAATTACATGCCAAATTATAACAGGGATGGACCGAGACATTTCCTGAAAGCAATTTTTCAAATGTTTGTGGTAAGACAAAATACAGTGACACGAAGAAGAATGTAACAAAACATTCAGGTAGGCGATAATTCGTGTTTGCGATCAGCCTAACAAAACTGGTAAACCCTGATATAAGAGAGTTGTCGGGACCGGATAAAATTTTTCTTATATCCAGGTTTATTTTATATCCGGGTTTGGTTTCTTTTATATTTATACCCTGATATAAGAGAAACCCGGATATAAGATAGATCTTACCTGGTCCCATATTACGTGTTAATATAAATAACATAGACCAAAACCTGATATAAGAGACACACGGATATAAAAGAAATTCTTATCAGGTCCCCAGCAACTCTCTTGTATCCGGGTTACACTATACATTACCACAGGCTCTGATTTGGGACCATATTAAATCGGGGTGTCTCTTATATCAGGGTTATACGTATTCGTAACATTTTTCTTCAACCCTCTCACAAGGACTTCTTCTTTTATGTTCGGTGTTCCTTCAGGTCGTAGGCGATCCCTGCAGCTCGTATCACCTCTTTTCTTCTTACCCCTCCCAAAATCAGTCTATGCCACCCATTTGCTCAAGCCCATCAAGTATATCATGTGTTACTTTCCCCTGACTCTCTTTCCCTCTGTCAGACCTGTGAGTATCAGATTCTCCAGGAATTCCTTCCTCATTACATGTCCCAGAAAATTCAGCTGTCTTTTCCTTATGTTAAGTATAAGTTTTCTTTTCGTTTCCATCCTCTCCAAAATCTCGATGTTGCTAACACGTTCGGTCCATGGTATTCTCAACATCCTTCTGTAGAACCACATTTCAGTTGCTTCAAGTCTTTCCTTGATCTTTGAGGAAACTGTCCAGTATTCGTTGCCATATTGAAAGACAGACATCGCATAACAATTCAGTTCTCTCTTCTTTATTTCCAATGAAATTTTCATTTTAGAGAAGAGGTAGATTCATACATTTCCCAAGGGTACTTATACATGAGTGAATCTGACGAACCCTACAGGAATCGGAACTCAGCTTTCCGATTAACAATTCTGAGCCATTATCCACTAACACACTCGCACATCCAAACTTACAGCATCTGAAATTCCCAAGCGTTCACTCATTTAAGTACTGACCAGGCTCAAAGATGCTTAACCACGGTGGTCGTACGGGAACCGATGTTTAAATGTGAAGCGGTCGTAAGATCCTTAGAACAGCTGCCATGAAAATATTTACAGAAAAGGCAAAAGAAAGCCATGCTATGGCGGTGGGAAAGTGACAGATGTCAAGATGCCAGGTCAAAACCGATAATATTGCAGACTTTGGATTTTGTCGAGAATCTCAAAATATATCGCAAGAGAACCAGACTAGATATGGCAGCAATATTATGTCTACGGACGACTGGTAGATTTATGAATGTATAAAATAAAAAATGATAAATTTATGCCGCGGCCGACACAGTGAACCAATCTTCTTATCAGCAGACTCGGTAATCGATTCAATACAATGACTCCTCTTCATGTCAGTGGAAAACGTAAACTGAAAAAGGTGTAAACAGTTGCTCTCCCGGAGGTCTTCGAAATGGTTCTCTCTGATGATTAAAAAGCAGAAGTTACATCTTGGTGGCGTTAAAATTTGCAAGCCATTTCTTGCCCAGCTTAACACCTGGTTAAAACTCATTTTTGAAGTGACTACCAGTTTTACTATTTGGGACCTATACGACTTATTATTGAGACAATAGTAATAATTGTGTCATCAGCATAAATTACTAGTTCAGAACTGGTAGTGTGTGTGTGTGTGTGTGTGTGTGTGTGTGTGTGTGTGTGTGTGTGTGTGTCTTGTTAAAAACTACTTTTGTTATTAATATTTCAAAAGATACTTTTTAATTTTCACTTTGATTTTTTCATGAATGTCTTTGTTCTAGTTTCAAGGAGAAATGTAATCTGATTAGTATGACGTCATCGGACAGGAAGTGAACGCCATTGTTTTATTTTTCGCTGACTCACTTAACTTTTGATTCAACAAAAATTAAACAAATCCAAGTTTACTCGTACCGTCAAAAATAGGCTAAATTTCGCAACTGCACAGCATTTATAAAAAATATATATTTAAAAAAGTTTTTCTACTTTATTATTTGTGAATAATACGAAACCTTAAATTTAAGCTAAGGAATTCTAGGAAAAAAATGATCTCAATAACTTTTTCAAATATGTACCAGGAGGATGTGCGTTGTGGTACTGTGGTCCAGTGGATATCGGCTCGGAACGAGAAACCGGGGAGCCGAGTTCGAATTCCAGTTGTAATCCATTGTATTCACTTACGCGCAAATACCCTTGGGAAAGGTATTAATCCGTCTATTCCTTCCAGTTATGGGTTAAATAGCAGGACAGATTGGGTTATATAGCCTTGGTCGGCAACCAGTCTACCGCAGAAAGCAATGGCAACCTACTGCGGGATAATCTTCTGCCCAGTCAGTCATGTCTCTTTCGAGATATGATCGCCCAAGCGTGTAATCACGTATGGCACTTAACTGACTGACTTGATAGTGAATATGTTTATGGCATCAATAGGATGACTTCCATATCAGCAACCGAAACAAAGAAAAGTTGTTCAATGAATATGTTTTCTAGTTGATGACTTATGGAAGTGGGACATGGATGCTCAGTACCACCACTGCGGAAACCCTTGCAATGGCTCAACGTAACATGAAGCGAATTATGCCCGGCAACATCTTAAGTAACTGTAGAGAAAAGTGTGTAAAATTGTAATTTATTCTCTGGCTCGTTAACAATTACACTATCTCCTATTTTGGGTAGACCTGTACGAGATTACCACCACCTGTAAATTTGTTGATTATCTTTTTTTTTTACTTTTTTCAGTGCAATATCATCGATTAAACCCTAAACTTTCCGATTATCAAAAAAATTTGGAAAAATTCATGATTTAAGATTTTTAGGGGGGGTGCTCAGTTTCTCATACAACCTTATAGTAAATTGATCCTCCATTTTCTAAACACTCGCGTTGGGGTCGCTTTGATGTCGCTGAGACCAGATAAGCTTACAATTTGAAAATCGACGAACCCATGGAACAATTTTAATTATCTCTACTTCATATCAATAAAAAATAAGTTATTTGAAACATTAACAAAACAGGTTTTGAAAGAGTTTCTTTAAAATAATTCCTGTTATAAAAATATTTGGAATGAAAAATATCACATGTAAAACATTAAAAAAAATTTGGACAGAGAATCTTTCAAATAACTCCTACACAAAAAAAAATTTGAATAAAAACATACTTCCGGAACGATTTTTTTCATTAATTTTGTACAAGTTTTGAAAAAAAAAAAAAAAAAAGAAAACCAGTAACAACTCCAATCGCGTGTTTCCAAAATGGAGGATCGATTTACTATAACGTTGTATGAGAAATTGAGCACCCCCTAAAAATCTTTAAATATTGAATTTTTGCCAATTTTATTTTCAAAATCGGAAACTTTATGTACTAATCGGTAAGAATACACAAAAAAGTAAAAAGAAATGATAATCAACAAATTTACAGGTGGTGGTAATGTCGTACAGGTACGCCCTATTTTGTAAGCTCAAGTATTCCATGGTACGGTCGGATCTGAGATTGTGTTTGAGTTTTGTTAAACGGCATATCAATACCTCTGTGGGTTATTTAATGCCAAAAAGGTGGGGGTTTAAGGTATTTTTTTAATGTTCGGTTATAGTGAGAAGGTTGATTTAATCAGATTTTATTTTATTTTTTGTTTTTATTATTTTTTATTTTAGAAAACTTAAAATGTCTTCTAGTTTTGTATTCAAAAATGTTTTACTGAGAATATTTTTTTTTCCTTCAAAAATGTTATGGTTACAATTTTTTCTTCAAAAATATATTGTTAGTAATATTTTTCCTTCAAAAACTTATATTTTTCTATAAAAGTAAATTTTTATGAATATATTTCTATAAAAAAATGTATTTTTATACTTTCATAGTGTTTGACTCCAATTTGGGGATTAAATCTTTGCTCATAGCTTGGACCCAAACAGGTGTTACCACTCCGGGTCAGGATGGACCTGGGAACAACAGCAATTAAGAGGTGGTTCCATGCTCCTCACAACCTTCCAATCAGAGGAATTGCTGCCGGATGTAGTTTACTGTCATGCCCAGGACCGATCTCCAGAAGTAGATCAAAGCCTATCAATGTTCCGTCCACAACCAGAACTTCAATGTTTACGGATCGAGCACAACCAAAATCTAATCTGACTGTGTTATACCCATGGTATTTTAGCGATTTCCCATCAGCTATCAGCACCTTTACCTCCTCGCGTCGCCATAGGCGACAGGCTGATTTGCTCACTAGTGTCATCGAGCAGACAGAATCGACAAGGGCGTCTTACTTCTGTTCGTTTACGAGCACTTCGATGACTGGTAGTACATCATGCTTTAATTGTTCGGAGAGGAGGCTGGCATTCTCTTTCCTTGAATCTTTTCCCTGCCACTTAGACGGGATTTGTCAAATCTTGTTGCAACGAATTCAATGCTCTTTACAGTATGACCTGCTATCAAATGCCTTCTCCGCTGATATATCCCGGAAAGGGATATATATATATCATTCGAGGTAGTTAAGCGGTTTAGCCAAATGCAACCGGGTAGGTCCATCTAGTGAGTAAACGTAATGGACGGTACTCGTCGTATTCAGTATCCTGAAATGTAGGCATAGTCAATAGACGTAGACTAATAATCGTAGACCTGTAGCGGTAGACCTATGGACGTAGACCTCTAGTGGTAGAAGCATTTTTACCTTTTGGCTGATGCAGACTTCCAAGAGAGCGACACCTTGTATCTTCACGCGTTAATATTTTCCATTGACCTGAATTAGAGGAGTTATATTGAAAAAATCCTTAAGAAAGTTTCTTCACTGCATCGTACCGGACAGTTTTTCTCGTCAGAATCCATCTTGCATATTTATTGATATGTCCCGGAAAAGGATATATATCTGATTTGAAGTAGCAAGCGGTTTAGGCAAATATAACCGGGTAGGACAATCTACTAAGAAGATGTAATGGACGGTAGTTGTCGTATTCAGTATGCTGAGACGTAAGTGTAGTCAATAACCGTAGCCGAATAGTTGTAGACCGGTAGGCCTCTAGTCGTAGACCGATCGGCCTCTAGTCGTAGACCTGTAGGCCTCTAGTCGTAGACCGGTAGGCCTCTAGTCGTAGACCTGTAGGCCTCTAGTCGTAGACAGGTAGGCCTCTAGTCGTAGACCGGTAGTCCTCTAGTCGTAGACCTGTAGGCCTCTAGTCGTAGACAGGTAGGTCTCTAGTCGTAGACCGGTAGGCCTCTAGTCGTAGACCTGTAGGCCTCTAGTCGTAGACAGGTAGGCCTCTATTCGTAGACAGGTAGGCCTCTAGTCGTAGACCTGTAGGCCTCTAGTCGTAGACAGGTAGGCCTCTAGTCGTAGACCTGTAGGCCTCTAGTCGTAGACAGGTAGGCCTTTAGTCGTAGACCTGTAGGCCTCTAATCGTAGACCTGTAGGCCTCTAGTCGTAGACCTGTAAACCTCTAGCGGTAGACCTATGGACGTAGACCTCTATTCGCCCTCGCCTTCCTCTCTATTTATATCTGACACCAGCCATTCATATTACTGTGAGAAAGAAACTAAGGTGTATGCATATTCATTACCTATTCATTACATCATCCGTTATCAAGTAGAAAAGCTAAGAATTGCCGAAATAGTTTTTTAGCGAAAAGTGTGTAAAATTGTGCTTTCTTCTCTGGCCTGTTAACAATTACTGCAATTCGTTTCACTTAGTTAACTCATCTGCAATTCGGTACAACAGCAACTGTCTGCCTGTTACCTCATTTTACCTTTTCGGTCTCCTCATTAACAGCGAAAATTCAAATATATGAAAAAAAACGCCTGGGAGAGAGTATCCAACTCCGGGATCCATCTATTTATGTGTAACTCATGTAGCCACCATTTTTTTCCTTTCTGAACAGTTTACATGTGGTTTGTGGTGCAATGGATATCAAATAAGTATTTTTCGTCGTAAACTGAATTTTGAAGGCTAAATAAGTCCTCTGAGTAAATGGTATCATGGCTGAAACCCAGAGCTACAATTATACCTACTTAGAGCCAAACCCGAAGCAAAAACTAAAATAAAAGGGCTGAAAAAAAAATACAAACATACAGGCAGATAAACAGACACACACACAAACATCTTGCCTTTTATATATATATTATCGATTTTCTGCACTATTGTAAGAACTGCAACCTTGAAACTTCTGAATATCGTTTCTTATGTCTTTGTCTATGAGTATCAAATTTGATTAAAATCGGAAACATCTTGAAAATCAGAGAGCCGAGTTCGAATTCTAGTTGAATCCCTTGCAATCACTTACGTGCAAATAACCTTAGAAAAGTTTATTAATCTCTCTTCCCTTCTTCAGTTATGGGTTCTGTAGCCTTGGTCGGCAATCATTCTACCTACGACGGAAAAATCTTCTGCCCAGTCAGTCATGTGTCTTTCGAGACATGATCGTCCAAGCACGAAACTGACTGACATGTGAGGCACATTCGATGTTGTGTTCCCCCTGTATGTAAGCCCTTTCTTTCTAGTGTTTCAAAAATGCATGCAACCCTGGACCTCTGCGCTAGTTCTCTGCAGTGATAAGAACAGCAGCACACTAGATTAGACAGCAGACTTGAGTGAAGGACATGCATGAAATGGAATCAAGAAGGACAGACATAAATAGGCTGCCACATTTCTAGGATCGCATAAAACAAGTGGACGATTAGAGAGAGAGAGAGAGAGTGGAATTGTGCTTTCTTCTCTGGCCTGTTAACAATTACTGCAATTCGTTTCACTTAGTTAACTCATCTGCAATTCGGTACAACAGCAACTGTCTGCCTGTTACCTCATTTTACCTTTTCGGTCTCCTCATTAACAGCGAAAATTCAAATATATGAAAAAAAACGCCTGGGAGAGAGTATCCAACTCCGGGATCCATCTATTTATGTGTAACTCATGTAGCCACCATTTTTTTCCTTTCTGAACAGTTTACATGTGGTTTGTGGTGCAATGGATATCAAATAAGTATTTTTCGTCGTAAACTGAATTTTGAAGGCTAAATAAGTCCTCTGAGTAAATGGTATCATGGCTGAAACCCAGAGCTACAATTATACCTACTTAGAGCCAAACCCGAAGCAAAAACTAAAATAAAAGGGCTGAAAAAAAAAATACAAACATACAGGCAGATAAACAGACACACACACAAACATCTTGCCTTTTATATATATATTATCGATTTTCTGCACTATTGTAAGAACTGCAACCTTGAAACTTCTGAATATCGTTTCTTATGTCTTTGTCTATGAGTATCAAATTTGATTAAAATCGGAAACATCTTGAAAATCAGAGAGCCGAGTTCGAATTCTAGTTGAATCCCTTGCAATCACTTACGTGCAAATAACCTTAGAAAAGTTTATTAATCTCTCTTCCCTTCCCTTCAGTTATGGGTTCTGTAGCCTTGGTCGGCAATCATTCTACCTACGACGGAAAAATCTTCTGCCCAGTCAGTCATGTGTCTTTCGAGACATGATCGTCCAAGCACGAAACTGACTGACATGTGAGGCACATTCGATGTTGTGTTCCCCCTGTATGTAAGCCCTTTCTTTCTAGTGTTTCAAAAATGCATGCAACCCTGGACCTCTGCGCTAGTTCTCTGCAGTGATAAGAACAGCAGCACACTAGATTAGACAGCAGACTTGAGTGAAGGACATGCATGAAATGGAATCAAGAAGGACAGACATAAATAGGCTGCCACATTTCTAGGATCGCATAAAACAAGTGGACGATTAGAGAGAGAGAGAGAGTGGACACTAAGGCAAGGAATGGTCCCTCCAACAAGTGTGAAAAAGGCCTGGATTTGTATGTGAATTTAGATTAACACGTTTATCCAGCTATTATCTAAACTTATATAATAAATGGAACTTTGTGTGTGTGTGTGTGTGTGTGTGTGTGTGTGTGTCCGTTACATATAGACTCCGAAACGGCTGAACCGATTTTCTTGAAAATTTACACAGTTGTACTATAAGCGTCTGCGAGTGTTCTTAGCTAGGTTTTGTGTCGAGATACTACCGATAGATACTGATAATCGAAAAAATCGGGTTATAGAAGGAGTGATCCGATTTTAATCAAATTTGATACGCTCATAGACAAAGACATAAGAAACGATATTCAGAAGTTTCAAGGTTGCAGTTCTTACAATAGTGCAGAAAATCAATAATATATATACATATATATAAGGCAAGATGTTTGTGTGTGTGTGTCTGTTTATCTGCCTGTATGTTTGTATTTTTTTCAGCCCTTTTATTTTAGTTTTTGCTTCGGGTTTGGCTCTAAGTAGGTATAATTATAGTTCTTAGTCTCAACCATGGTACCATTTACTCAGAGGACTTATTTAGCCATCAAAATTCAGTTTACGACGAAAAGAACGTATTTGATATCGATACCAGGAAATCAAAATTTGACTTACATCCATTCATTTTTCTTTCATTCTACGGTTTCGCTTTAACTGGAAACAACTATTGCTTTTTAGTCTTTCGTGCCAACGCCCAAAGAGTCTGAGCTCCAGGACCATGGATTAGTTTTAAAGCTTCATTACACCCGAGCAACGCCGGGCTGTACTGCTAGTATAGATAGATAGATAGATAGATAGATAGATAGATAGATAGATAGATAGATAGATAGATAGTGTGAGAGAGAGGTATATTGAGGTAGTAAGAATTTTTTCAAGCGTGTTTAGTTAAATAATATCGAAAATTTCTATCTATTCAATATTTATTGACATTTTCAAATTTTTAAAATAGTTGTTTCTCAAAATCGGTAAATTTACCAAAGTTTATATTTACTGGTATATTTTACTGAGTACTTTCGAATGTTTGTACATTCGTTTTCAAGGATTGTGGCTTGTATATGTTTATGTAACTGTTTTTAGTTAGATCCGTGGAAACAATTTCAAGTCACTTTTCAGATGTATTTTAATGATTTTTATATACTCCAATAAATAATCGCTTATATCAAGTTAAAATTCATATAAGACCATTTAAAACTGTTCTTTGTATAAACATTTTAAACATTACTACCGTATTCATAGCTGATTCTATTAATTGACGACTTAAGTTTTTGTATGCTTTAATACGTGCATGACCTTGACATTACATCATATAAAATTAAGTACCACGAAAAAACGCTGAAGATAACAGCAGCGTAGGAAGAAAAAAGGCAGCAAACTAAATAAAAACAAAGTTTTATCGGCAAAATGTTTATGTTAAGAGGACAGATCAAAGTATTTTTTAATTATTTTTAAAACATTTTTTATTATTTCTAACACGTTCGAAATTATAACAGAAAATTTTTTTTCTGTCAGTGCGAGACCTAAATTGACACATAGTTTATTACGTTAAAAAAACGTAATATTACGCAAGGCACTTTTTTGATACATTAATTTGGAAATTCTTGCAAAAAACCAAATAATGGTCGGATTTTGATGAAAATTTCAGGACTTATTCATAATTGACTGAAATCAATTATTGAAAATTGAAAGAAAATACTAGTAGAAATATTTTTACATATGTTACCCTCCACCAATTAATTTCAAGAAATGTCTAAAGATTCGACATTGGGGCACAATAAACCTAACATAATTAAATTCAGGAGTCATTGGGGAATGCTAATCAACTGTTTTTTTTTTGTTTTTTTGTTTTTTTACAATCTTCGCTGATTTTCTAAAAAGTAGGTCCGAATTGCGAAAAATGCAATAACTATGCCAAGTTTTATTTGGATAAACTTTTGATCGCTTTTATGAACAATATAAATAATTAAAACATTTTAATTGTGCGCATTTTGATTGCCCGTATCTTATTTGTACGGGTGGCCGTACGTGATATTTATCATTAAAAGGTCACTTGATTCAAGGGTTGTCTTCCCTTACATGAAAAAAATCCGTATATAAACCTTTCTATGCGGTTCCACATTCTTTTCATTTCCACGCGTTTATGAATCACTCAACACATCTCAATTCACTCTTTAAAAATGTTCGTCTTTTGTATTAATTGTGAATGTAGGTACCTTACAGAAATTGAAAAAGCTTTTCTTTTTAAATTTTATTCAAAAATGCCTTAAACTTTTCCTTCTAACCCAATCAAAATTTGAAAAGACGGATCGAATCCGGTGTGAAATAACACAGCGATGATTTGTAAATTCTGTTGAATACACTAACATAACTTACTAACTAGAGGGCTATGATAAACGAGCAACTTCTACTCGAAAGCCAACACATGATGAAGACTTTGCTAGCAACACAAATGCTGTTGTTTTTGAAGCAGATTGTGCATTAAATTTTATACGTCATAGTATTCCAAGAAAATTAAAACCTCATAGAATTGGAACGGATGGTATTCTAATTCTGTCGAGAATATAAGTTAATAACTGGGAAATATAATTTTAGGATAATATACCACTATAAGAAACCAGAAAATGTAAGATTTTTGGCTTTAAATAACTCAAAAATTGTAGATAAACTGTAAAAGTCATAAACTATGTTGTGCTAGACAAACTTTCTCTCCAGAAGCTAATGTACATAAGTCTAAGGACTGTCCATACTTTGAAATCGCTGCCACATTAGTTTGTTTCTCCTGCTGTATATTTAGAACTTCTTGATAAATTTCAAAGAAGAATCAGCATTACTATTGGCCCTGACCTGGCATCTCGGCCTCAGTCACTTTTCCACCGCCGTTTCCCAAGTAAAGTGTAAAAGAATGTCAACCATGCACTTGGCAATTATCTCGTGCTTTTTTTGTTTTCTTTTGATCTCTCTCTCTCTCTCTCTCTCTCTCTCTCTCTCTCTCTCCATCTATCTATCTATCTATCTATCTATCTATCTATCTATCTATGTGTGTGCGTGTGCGTGTGTGTGTGTTTTAACAATATATCATTAAGGTGTCGTTCATACTTGAAGTCTTGAAAAGTCAGATCGTTGCTAGTGTTCTAGCTTGAAGATAACCAAAATAAAATTCAAGCCACAGTACATTCTTGAAAAATATTGTCTGTTATGCTGGTTAGGGGTAAAGTTGCTCTGCTACAAAAAAGGTGGGCAGTGTTGGGGTGGGTCAAGAATCAGGAATTAAAAACCAACAGGCCAAATGGAAAATAAAGTTCTGGGCATTAAAAAAATGTTACAAAAGCAACCCTGGGGAATTGGAAAGGATTCTGGTTGGGAACAGAATGTAATATGGGATAAAAGGCAAGACAATAAATTAGGACTCAAGATTTAAGGGGCTAGAGAATTGGATGGGGAGGCAGTTGAGTTTTCAGTTATTCCAAGTGGCCAAGAACGCAACATGGTAATTGTTCGCCATGGTATCCAGTCTTTATAATTTTAATCTAAGTTAATTTGATTGGCAACAAGGTTCCATAAATTTACAGTTGAATTGGCTAGATAAAGCCGTAAGTTCTATGTTAGAAGTTTCTTCTCTTGCAATCCTCGCTTGTGAAACTCTATTTTGGTACCATGTTTTCCAGCCAAATTTGACCTTGTGAAATTCAAATGCAGTATTAATCGTTATCTTCTTGGTTCCTCCTCTTCTCTTAAAAAATGTTTCTCTTTTTTCTTGTTCTTTTACGAACAGTAACCCTCCCCTTGTATTTTAGTGGCTAAATTTCCTTACTTGAGATAAAATTATTCTTTTTTAAGTTCTTCGAATTTCTAGGAAAAGTTGTTATTATTATTATTATTATACTATTT
Organism: Ascarosepion bandense; assembly: GCA_037127315.1. Taxonomy (NCBI): domain Eukaryota; kingdom Metazoa; phylum Mollusca; class Cephalopoda; order Sepiida; family Sepiidae; genus Ascarosepion; species Ascarosepion bandense. The sequence goes on along the minus strand of JBBBDQ010001014.1, from coordinate 1,712,797 downwards.
ATATTTGGGTGATAATTCTCATCTTTTTGTTTGTTTGTTTGTTTGTTTGTTTGTTTGTTTGTTTGTTTTTTATCATAATGTTTCGCCTGTTCTGACCTTCAGGAGTACATAGTCTAATTATATATCTCATTTATGATGCAACGCTCTTAAAATTAGTTTCAAAATTAGATCTCCAAAATGTCACATAATACGCGAGTATAAATGGTAATTCAATGGTTTCTAAAGTTATACAATTGAATCTTACTAAAGAGGGTCAGATTAAACATGAATTTACTGTGTCTAGCGATTATTCTTCGCTTCTATAAGATCAGTAATAAATTATAGACAAAAAATTAAAGAAATCGTACTGATCGATCTCTCTCTCTCCCTCTCTTTCTCTCTCTCTCTCTCTCTCTCTCTCTATATATATATATATATATATATATATATATGCATATATAATGGTAGACTTTGAAAAACAGTAGCTACTCTAGCATCTACGCATCGGTCATTCAGCAATGAATTAGAACACTCTCAGCTACTGGGCGTGTATACACGTCCCCCTTTTGTTTCTTTTCTAAATGTCTCCACCTTTCTCTAAATTTCTCTTTTGCTTTCTCGCTTTCTTTCTCTCTTCCATCTCTCGCTCGTTCACTCTTCCAATTTCTCTCGCTCGTTGTCTCTGTCTCTGTCTCTCTCTCTCTCTCTCTCTCTCTATCACTCTCGCGCTCTATCTCATACTCTCTTTGCTCTCTTAATCTCACAATTTTCTTATTGTCTCTTTCTCGTTCTATCTCTATTTCTCTGTTTCACTTCCCCATCTGTATCTTTCGCTACCTTCTTGCGCCTCTCGTCATTTTGTTCTCCTCCATCTCTCTCTCTCTTTCTCTCTCTCATTCTCTCTCTCTTTTCTTCTTCTTCTTCTTCTTCTTCTTCTTCTTCTTCTTCTTCTTTTTCATCGTTTGCACACTGACAGACCTTTTAAGTGTTATGACGACAGACGCGAAGTGAAAAGGAAGCTTTCGCAGCATTAAACACGCAGCCTCATTCCGAAACTAAGATTTTAAAAAAGAAAAAAAGAAATTCAATGAATCCTAAACGCAAATTGTATATTCAGCTTTCGTCGGCCGGCACGAGAAGAGAAAAAAAGAACCCTTAATTAATATTTATTCTCGTTTAAATAACTTTCTTTCAGATTTTGAAACTAGGTTTTCTTTCATTTTATGCCTGCTATTTTTATGTATTCTTTTTTCATCCCAACACTCAATTTGATTGTCTGAAGCCTGAAAAGTTACGATAAAAAGCAACAAAAATAAGAGGGAAAGAGAAAGCAGTCGAAATTAACAACGACAAAGTTTTATTCAAGAAATTCAGACATTTTAAGAATATCACATATGCTTCTAGTAAGTGTAAACGAACAATATGGAGTAGAAATTGAATTGAATAAAGTAGAATATAATACTAAACTTGATCAGAATCTGCTTGCCTTAATCTAAATGATTAGTAAGGCTCTTGGCACGTAAGAATGTTAACAAGGTTTCGAGTTCAATTTTTATCAAAGGCTGCGTATTTATTTCTGATTTTTAATTAGGTACCTCCAGTATTTCAGCATAAATAAAAATTATTTTAAAAATAGAATTGCGTAACTACGTTTAATAATCTTTGCAATTTTGGACTCGTAAATTTCGTTTCCACTTAATTATTATATAACCTCCAGGAAAAACCGCAATACAGAATTTTACACAATTTTAAACTATTATAGATTATTATAATTAAAATATAAAAAAATTGAAAAAATCTTGTAAGAATTCATTATTCATTAAATTTTTTTATTTCTTCAGACAATAATGTTCTTTAATATTACTTATTTACAAAATCAATTAAAAGCTTTTCTAATTAAGTAATATCATAGTTTTATTGGATTTAATATTTTTCAATTCAGAACAGATCATTTTCATTTAGTTGGTACTAATTTGAAAAAAAAGGTGGGGGGTTTACAATCCCCAAATACTCCTACTTTTTACAATCCCCAAATACTCCTACTTTTTACAATCCCCAAATACTCCTACTTTTTACAATCACCAAATACTCCTACTTTTTACAATCCCCAAATACCCTTACTTTTTACAATCCCCAAATACTCCTACTTTTTACAATCCCCAAATACTCCTACTTTTTACAATCCCCAAATACTCCTACTTTTAACAAAAAGAAATTGTCAGGGAACAAGAAGATTATGTGCGAAATTTCATAAAATAAAAGTGGGGGTAACACATTTAAAAAACATTTTTTTACCAATATTTTCTAAAAACCATTACAAAAATAATCTCATTTTTTTTTAATCATGTCACCTCAAGCAAGGCATTCCACTGCCACTGTAGCGCAGGGGGTTACACAGGGCGATAGACGAGTTAGGATGTTCATAGGGGGAGAGTTGGAGAGAATGGGAGGGTTTGTGTGTTAGGAGGTGTTTATTGACCTTACATTTAAACTCCTGGAGGTTATAGCCGTCCGGGAAGCAAGCACGCGGAAGGGAATTCCATAGGCGCGAAGTGCGAGAAAAGAAGCTATTGGAGTAGAAATTGCGGTTACATTTCATCGGTTTCACTGTAAAAGGGTGGGACCTAGTTGCCAATCTAGTATCTCGTGCAAACTCACACCAAGGATGCACCAGTGATTTAAGTTCATCAGAGTAGAAGCCATGAAAGTATTTATAGAAGAGGCACAGGGAAGCCACGTCACGCGGTGGGAGAGTGACTGCAGGCGGTCAGTTGTGAATAAGTCTTGAAAATGTCATTAAAATCGAACAATTATTTGATTTTTACGAGCATTTCCAAATAAATGAGTTTTCTACGGAAAAAAAACGCGCAAAAGATCAATGTTAAAAGTTTGGGAAGGCGATGACGTAAGCAAAACAAGATTTTAACCAAAATTTTGAACATGTTAGAAAGGATTAAACATTTAAAAAATAATAAAAAATACTTTCGTCTTTCATCTTAATAATAACATAAACATTCTAACAATAAAACTTTATTTTTGTTAAGTTTTTGGCCGCCTTTTTCATTACACTATGCTGTTTTTTTTCCCCCGCGAAATAGTGAAGGTACCCATTTTTAATACTTAACGGTTGTAGAATTCAAAGGTGATATAAAAAACTGAAGCAAATCTAAACTTATTTATAAATGAAACTTTGTTTCTGTGTGTGTGTGTGTGTGTGTGTGTGTGTGTGTGTGTGTGTGTCCGTTACGTATAGACTCCGAAACGGCTGAAACGATTTTCTTGAAAATTTATGCAGTTGTACTATAAGCGTCTGCGAGTGTTCTTAGCTTGGTTTTGTGTCGAGGTACATCTGATAAATATCGAAAATCGATAATCGAAAAAATCGGGTTATAGAAGGAGTGGTCCGCTTTTAATCAAATTTGATACGCTCAGAGACAAAGACATAAGAAACGATATTCAGAAGTTTCAAGGTTGCAGTTCTTACAATAGTGCAGAAAATCGATAATATATATATATATAAGACAAGATGTGTGTCTGTTTATCTGCCTGTATGTCTGTATTTTTTTCAGACCTTTTATTTTAGTTTTTGCTTCGGGTTTGGCCCTAAGTAGGTATAATAATTGTAGTTCTTAGTCTCAGCCATGATACCATTTACTCATTCAGTTTATTTGATATCTATACCAGGAAATCAAAATTTGACTTACATCCATCTTTCAGTCTACGATTTCGCTTTAACCGGAAACAACTATTGCTTTTTAGTCTTTCGTGCCAACGTCCAAGGAGTTTGAGCTCCAGGACCATGGATTAGTTTTAAAGCTTTCATTACACCCGAGCAACGCCGGGATATACTGCTAGTCAAAATTAGTTTAAAATAACAATGCAGCATCAGTGAAAGTCAACATTATATGTTACGTTACGTGTTATCTATGGATTGTGGCAGTTTCTCAGCAGTTTGTTTGAAGCAATTTCAATCCCATGTAAGGCAATAAATTCACTAAGACTCAAGAGGTTACTGGATGTGAAAGGAATAGGAAACAGAAGAGTAATCAAGAAGACAGTAGATGAAGCTTGTCATTGAATTTACATTTTTGAGGATTAAAGTTGGAAATTATGAAGAGCGGAAGGGAGTTCCACAAGTGTAAAGTGCGATACAAACAACTTTTAGCATAGAACTTACGGCTTTGTCTGTTCAATTCAACTGTAAATTGATGATACCTTGCAATCAATCTAGTATGGCACAAAAATTCGTAACGTCTACATACGATAGCAATAACCATCAGAAAAATCACCATGAAAGTATTTACAGAAAAGGTAGAGATAATCTGCATTATATCCACAGAAAAGTAACTGAAACTGAGATACCGGGTCAGGACCAATCAAACTGCAGATTATTCTTTGGATTTAAAAGTTACGTTAAAAAATAAATAAGAGGGAAAGAAAGGGACAGTTTATAGAGGGTGTCAGTGGGTAAGAGAAGGATGAGAATACTGGTGTGATGAGAGTGGAGTGGACGGAGAAAACAGCATGAGAGAAAGGATGCGAGTAAGTGAAATAGGAGATGACAATTGACCTGACATTTAAATTATTGTAGATTGTAGCTGTCGGGGAAGCAAGTATACGGAAAGGAATTCCACAGGCGGAAAGTGCGAGAAAAGAAGCTGAGGGAGTAGAAGTTGCAGATACATTTTATTGGTTTTACTGTAAAAAGGGTGGGACCTAGTTGCTAGTTTGCTAACCCGTGTAAATTCATGCATAGGGGTCACCAGTGAGTTAAATTCATAGTAGCAGAAACCGTGTAAGTATTTGTAGAAGAAACATAGGGAAGCCACATTACGCCGGTGAGAAAGTGACTGCAGCTGAGCTACCAAGTCGGGATCGATCACATTGCAGATTCTCTGTTGGATTTTGTCAAGAACTCCGAGATGAATAGCAGGGCCACTCGACTAGATGTAGCAGCAGTATACAATACACGGGTGGTTGGTGGGTTTATATATGTGCAGGATGAATTCAGACGGGTAAAACTTCCTGGCCCGACACAGTGAACAGACTTTCTTAACAGCGGTTTTAGCTATGGATTCGATATAGTCATTCCACTTGAGGTCCGCTGAGAGAGTTAACCCGAGAAGGCGAAGTGTTTTGCTTTCAGGGAGGCTAGTCTGATGGGTGGAGGTAGGAGCGACTGTCTGTGATGATTAACAGATAGCAGCTTCGTTTTAGAAGCATTAAAGTTCACGAGCCATTTTTTACCCAGGTCAACCACAGCTTGGAGGTCCTTTTCTAGCTCAGCAACGAGGTTCGTTTTGTCAGCCTCAGCAGATTTTTTTATCGAATCGAGAGTAAACGGTGGTGTCGTCAGCGTATATACCTACTTGGGATCTGATTACATCGGGGAGATCGTTAATGAAAAGAAAAGCGTAGGACCTATGTTGAAAGCATTCAGTCAGTCAGTTAAGTGTCTTACGTGACACACGCTTGGGCGATCATGTCTTGAAATAGACATGACTGACTAGGCAGAAGATTTTCCCGCAATAGGTTGCCATTGCTTTCTGCGGTAGACTGGTTGCTGACCAAGGCTATAGAATCCAATCTATCCTGTTATTTAACCCATAACTGTGAAGAAGAGACTGATTAATACCTTTACCAAGGGCATTTGTGCGCAAGTGAATGCGAAGAATTCAACTGGAATTCGAACACGGCTCCCTGATTTCGAGTTCCGAGTCGATATCCATTGCACCACAACGCACATCAGTTGAAAGCATTACAAAGACTAAATTATATTCGCGTTTAGCTGCCGAACGCTTCGTTTTTATTTAACCCAATCGTTTTAAAAATTCGATCTTAATATCTACACATTTCATTTTTATTTATTGGTTTTTATTAGTGTTGTATCCCGGAAGGGGATAAACAGAAAAAGAATATGGCAAGAAATAACTCTTAATACTGAGGATATATAAATAGAGATTTATTATACCTCAGTACAATAAACCAAATACAAGTACACCCAGCGAACAGTTAACACGAATAACAATTAAGAAGGCAATGTCTATGTATAGGACGTATGCCTCCGTCTTGAGAAGTAGGCTTCCGTCTAGTGACGTCTAACTCTCGTCTAAGGCCGATGGCTCTCGACTCTCGTATAATGACGAATAATCTCGATCACTCCCGTGTAATGACGAAGACTCCCGTATAGTCACGAACACACCCGATCTCTCTCGAGTGCTCTCTGTAGTTCGTTCCCAACTAGGTCTTTTATAACCCGAGCCAAACCCATTCCTGGGTAGGAACAAGATATTGCTCCACAACAATTATTTATCCGTTGTATTTATATTAATTTTTTTACTGCATATCCTATATTTTTCATGATTAATTTAGTTAGAATAACGGCTAAGTTCAAATAGTTCAGTGTAGCGGACTAATCAGTTTTAACACTTCCTATACATTATCATGAAAGCGAAATATATTCAATTTTTTACTAAAACTTGCAATTCGTATATACATTGAATATTGGTGCCACATCAGGTCTGATGCTGCTTCAATTTATTTAGAGAATCTTAATAAAATGCAAAGATCTTGACCTGGCATTTCGGATTCAGTTAATTTCTGACCGCTGTAACGTAGTTTTCCTGTCAGTCAGTTAATTGCCATACGTGATCCACGCTTGGGCGATCATGTCTCGAAAGAGACATGACTGACTGGGCAGAAGATTATCCCGCAGTAGGTTGCCATTGCTTTCTGCAGTAGACTAGTTGACAAGACTACAAGGCTATAGAACCCAATCCATCCTGCTATTTAACCCATAACTGGAAGGAATAGACCTTTCCCAAGGGTATTTGCGCGTCAGTGAATGCAAGGAATTCAACTGGAATTCGAACTCGGCTCTCCGATTTCTCGTTCCGAGTCGATATCCAGTGCGCCACAACGTTTCTATAAATACTTTCAAGATAATTGTTTCGATGAGCTTTACTATTTGGTACCTCGAATTTTCGAATTTAAGCGCACTACTAGATTGGCAGTTAAGTCTCATCATTTTACTGTTGAAATTTCCAAATGTACCGTAATTTCTATGCCTACAGTTTCTTCTCTCGTACTTTCTCTCGTACTTCTATGTGCCGTGTCCCTTCAGAACGTTGGCGATCATGATCTTCCATATATCCTTAGTAGCTCTTAAGCTTTCTACTGGTATCCTTCCAGACCCCACTCTACCATCCATTTGCTCAAGCTCATCAAGTATGTCACGCGTTGCTTTTCTCTATCTCTCCCTCTACCTGACCTGTGAGTAACAGATTCTCAAAGCTCTCCTACCTCATCACAAGTGCCAGGAATTTCAGCTAACTTTTCCTGGTGTTAACTGTTACTTTCCTTTCGTTTCCATCTTCTCCAGAGTCTTGTCGCTGCTCATATGTTCGGTCCCCGGTATTCGCAGCTGTGTTGACATGAGGGTCACTTTTATCTAACGTCAACACCGACACTTAACACGCCATCTCCAATTCTGAACAGTGTCAGATTGATAGCAGAGGAACAGCGTTTAATTAATAAGACTTTTCTAATAGTAAGCTGTCGAGGATTATGTGATTTTAAAATAATTAATTGTTATCTTTTCTGTCTAATTTTTGTTCCTGTTTTGTTACTAACCTAAGTTCTCTACTAGTCGCTCTTGTAATGCACTGCAACTATGATTGTGTAAATTGTTTTTAATTGTTTTAGTTATGTAGGAATTCTGAGTAAAGACCGGCCATGTTTGTTTGTTTTTTTTTTGTTCTCTCTTTCTCCCTTGCTAACTGGACACATGGCTTTGAGGTGTCCCCCCTCCCACTCCAATGTATTCTGCCCTCACACTACTCTCTGTTACTGCTTACTTAGAGGCAGCTTAAACTTTCCAGCACTGAATGGAAAAAACAAAATGAAGATAATTTTTGAAATTTTCTTAACTTTTTTCTGTCAGTCAGCCTGCAACTGGTAAGTTTTAGTCAGTGTGATCTTATTTTGCTGTATTTTTTTAACTTTTTTTTTATCCCTTTGGTTCTTATATTTTCTGTCTAATTTTTGTTCCTGTTTTGTTATTAACCTAAGTTCTCTACTAGTTGCTCTTGTAATACACTGCGACTATGATTGTGTAAATTGTTTGTAATTATCAAATTTAGGTTTAACTTATACTAAGTTAAAACTTATTAAACTTCAGTCACACATTTATTCTTTTTTTTATTGGAGTAGATAGTACCTTCTATCGCCCGGTCTCACACTCCACCCCCTTCTTTTGGACAGGAGTAGAGGTGATCGCCTTGTTTCTTGTTTAGGAAGGGGTTCCCGGTTCATCTCTCTCTTTTTCGGTCTTTATGTCGGTTCGGCTGGAAACTTTTTGCAGTTGGTGAGTATGGTGGCAATGTCTCTTCATTCTGAGGGTACCGGGTTGGCAGTTTCCTGGTTGCTGCTTCCGACTGGTAGTTAGGAGCCCGAACTCTTGCATAACGTCTTGAGAGGCTGCTCTGATCAACAGTTGAATAATGTCGGAGTTCCTGTAGTGCCATTTCGCGCATGGACGGGCGTCCCTGCATGAATTTCCGATGGGCAACCCCGAGGCCACATTATGCTGCAGGCGGCGCCATTCACCATCCTTCACCTGCTGCAATTAACGACCACGTGACCCTACTCTAGACCTCTCTCTATCCACAACTATAACCAGCATGAAATTAAACAAACAAAACAGCAAGCCTAAACCAGCTAGTCATAAATCGCCCAAACCTATCTGCGTTTCTTTCACAAATATACGAGGTATTCGCAGTAACTTTAATAGTGTAGAATCATTCCTTCTAACTAACTCACCCGATATCTTAGCTATATGTGAGACTAACCTTGACCCTTCTATCCCCTCTTCGGAGCTGTTCGTTCCTGGTTACCTTCCCCTCTTCAGGAAGGACTCCAATGTCCATATGCATGGGCTTGGTGTATATGTCAGCGAACAACTCCCCCTAGCCAGGGTCACATCTCTTGAATCCCTTGATCATTCCTTCATGTGCTTCCGTCTCTCACTTCTAAGCTCGGTCAGCTATCTCTTCTTTCTCTACCGCTCCCCCTCCTCCTCTGACTGTACGGTACTTGATTGCATCTCTACTAATATCGACAGGGCCATTTCTTCTCACCCATCTGCCCATATATTTGTGTTTGGCGATTTTAACGCCCACCACACCAAGTGGCTTGAAAACTCAGCCACCGACCTTGCTGGGATACGTATCATGTATTTTTCAATAACCCAAGCTCTAACGCAAGTGGTGGACTTTCCCACGCGTTTCTCTAAAAACCCTAACGGAAGGGACTCTTTACTCGACCTTTGCTTTACCTCCATCCCAGACTCATGCACTACCAGGCAACTCTGCCCCCTCGGAAACTCTGACCACGCCGTAGTCTCCGTCAACATCTCAATCCGCACTAACTCTACCCAAGAAAACCAGACCAGCAGAATATCACACTGCTACCAAAGAGCAGACTGGGACTCGTTCAGAGACTTCCTCTGCGACGTCTCCGGGAACAACGTCTTCCATCTTCCTGTCGAAGACTGTGCCTCCGAGGTCTCCTCTTGAGTTAAGGCTGGCATCGATGCTTTTATCCCGGCCAGGAAATTCCAACTAAAACCAAATTCGTCCCCCTGGTTCTCACCCGCTTACACGGCCGCCATTGCCCACCGGAACCATTTCTTCCGGCTCTATCGAAGCTGCTCGTCGAACCAAAACAGGCGCCTTTTCGCCTCAGCACGGAACAAGTGTAAAAAAGTACTGAACGAAGCTAAGAGGGCGTTTACTACCAGAATTAGGCAACGCATAGCATCCTCTAAGTTTGGCTCCAAAGATTACTGGCGTCTCTGCAAAAGCGTACTCAGCAGGAACAAGACTTCAATACCCCCACTAATCAATGAGTTTGAAGTTCTCACCTACCCAGCGGACAAGGCTGAATGCATTGCCTGTAGATTCTCCACCAATTCAACACTGGACTCGTTAGGAATACCTACATCAGACTTCCCACCCAGAACTAAGGCTCAACTAAATAACGTCCACATTACACCCTCGCTGGTCGCCAAGATAATTGCACAACTTGACCCACACAAAGCGAGCGGCGGTGACGGAATCCCAGTCATAGTACTGAAGAAATGTGCCCCAGAACTCTCCTCTCTCCCCTCTAAACTCTATAACCTCTGCCTATCTGCTTCCTGCCTTCCTGCCTGTTGGAAGTCCTCCTGTGTAGTTCCTATATTTAAGAATTCTGGCGAACCCTCAGACCCCGCCAATTACCGTCCTATTAGTCTCCTTCCGATCTTTGGCAAAGTTTTCGAAGCCATTATTAACGCCGAGGTGATTCAGCATCTCACGCCCAACAGTCTTCTCTCTGACAAACAGTACGGGTTTCGCTTCACCAGGTCTACTGCTGATATGCTAACGACCATTACCGAGTACATATACCGGGCACTTGACAAGAATGGTGAAGCCCGAACCGTTGCCTTGGATATCTCCAAAGCGTTCGACATGCTGGCCTCTTGTGCAAACTGCGGAGCTACGGGATAACTGGACATCTGTTTGACCTCATCCAGTCCTTCCTCTCTAACCGCACATTGAAGGTGGTATTAAATGGGCATGCCTCCCAAAACTACCATACGAACGCGGGCGTCCCTCAAGGTTCTATCCTAGGTCCCACGCTCTTTCTGATCTACATTAATGATCTCCCAGACGCCATTAGATCCCAAGTTGGCATGTATGCCGATGACACAACAATCTACTCTCGCATCGATCAAAAACCAGGTGTGGACGACAAAGTGAACCTCGCTGCCGTACTTGAAAAGGACCTCCAATCCGTCGTAGCCTGGGGTAGGAAATGGCTGGTAAATTTATCAACTAACCACCATAAACAATCGCATCTACCTCCCATTAGCATGGGAGAGGCTAGCCTCCCAGAGAGTAAAATACTACGCCTCCTTGGCCTTACACGTTCGGCGGACCTCAAATTGAATGACTATATCGAATCCATTGCCAAATCTGCTGCTATGAAAGTCGGTTCTTTGTGCAGGGCCCGGAAGTTTTTCCCACCTGAATCTATTCTGCACATATACAAATCTACCATCCGCCCGTGTATTGAATACTGCTGCCATATCTGGTCGGGTGCCCCTGCTGCTCTCCTTGGGCTTCTTGACAAAATACAAAGGAGGATCTGTAACGTGGTTGATACTGACTTGGCAGACCGGCTGCAACAACTCTCTCACCGGCGTGATGTGGCTTCCCTGTGCCTCTTCTACAAGTACTTTCATGGCTTCTGCTCCGATGAGCTTAGATCACTGGTGCCGCCTAAGCACGAATTTACACGAGATACTAGATTAGCAACTAGGTCCCACCCTTTTACAGTTAAACAAATAAGATGTAACCGTAAATTCTACTCCAACAGCTTCTTTTCTCGCGCTTCCCGCCTGTGGAACTCCCTTCCACAAGCCTGCTTTCCCGACAGCTACAATCTCCAGGTGTTTAAATGTAGGGTCAATAGACACCTCCTATCACACTAACTCCCAATTATTCTCAGAACACTCTCATCTACCCAACCCTCATTCTCGGTATCCTTACCCGCCTATCACCTACCCTCTGACATTTCCTATATTTAATCATCCTTTCTCCACTCTATGTAGCCCCCTGCGCAGTAGTGGCAGTAACATGCCTTGCTCGGGGTGAAACGCTTATAAAAAAAAAAGAAAGAAATAGTTCCAGTTGTATTATAGATAAAAACTAAAGACTGTCTCTTTTTCACGAAAAACAAAACTGCAACGATTTTTTTTTCGTGGAATTATTTTCTGCATTCAACATCAAGGGATTAATTAATAATTTCTGTGCCTACTTTTACTAACACCAAGGATATTTTTAAAATATGTAAGGACTTCCTTTGTACTTTTATACAGAATAATGAGGATAACAGAAATATGAGAGTATATATATATATATATATATATATATATATATATATATATAAATGTGTGTATATGTGTGCGTGTATATATATATTTATATATACAGCCTTTGAGATTTGAAAATATATCGGCAGACCGGCGGGGTCGAGAGCGAGGGAAAATTTACTCGCCCCAAAATCATTTTACTCGACCGACTGCTTTTTCTTAATAGTCGCCTTACGTAAACATAGCGTGAATCGCTGACGGGAAACAAAAAATGAAATTTTAATTAAGATTTCAAACGTGTTAGAAAGGATTTAATTTTTTTTTTAATAATAACAACAAAATTTGATCTTTTCTCTTAATAATCGTATAAACATTTCGATGATAAAACTTTGATATTTTTTAGTTTGAGCCCTTTTAACATCATGATATGCCGTTTTTTTTTTGTTTCTTTGTTTTGTTTTTTTAGCAATAGAGTGAATGTAAGAGTCATTGTAGATCATTCTAAGTAAATTGTGAATTTGCAATGGTTACTTTTGGGCTGTAAAAGGAATCGAATTTCTTTTTTCTATATTTGAAGGGACACTTTTTATTGCTAGATTTTTAATCGACCGCGGTCGAGTAAAACAATAAACTTTAATCGCCTAATTAAGTTTTTAATGGACTGAGTCGATCGGGCGAGTGAAATCTCAAAGGCTGCATATATATATATATATATATATATATATATATATATATATATATATACGTAACTTAAATAAAAAGCTTAACCACAATACTTATTATAAAAGAGGGATTGATGTCCAAGTGCATCATGTACACACACACGCACACACGCACACGCACACACACACACACACACACACACACACACACACACACATATATATATATATATATATATATATATATATGAACCATTCACCGACAAGCCTATTTTGCTATATTACAGCTCTTCAGTGCGGCTAGATTAACCGTTTTGCCTCAAGCCGGGACTAAAACCATATATATATATATATATATATATATATATATATATATATATAAATTAGAGAAAATTTTCAAAATTCAAGGGTGTCGGATGCACATTTCGACATCTCTAACAGAGATTCCACGTCACTTCAGCGACATTGTTCTGTTCTAAATGAAGAAAGCTCTGGGGTAAAGAGGGAGGGGCAAAGTTAACAACGGTCAAGAATTGAGAGTTCCCTTAAGGCCAGGGAAGTGGGATTTTTTTTAAGTTGGGGATTAGATTAAATAAAAACAGAACAGGACAGAACTGGGAGGAGCGGATATTAGAGGGTGTATAGAGACGAGAGAAAGACGGGGTATCAAATATCAAATGGAAGACGCTCGCTCGGCTCCATACGTGAATGTTTACAGGGGTTTGAAACGGTATATTTAGGAGGGGAAGGAGTAGATTTAAATGTAAGATCTTAAAAATTTTTAATTAAGTTAATTCATGACAGGAAGTCATAAATTTAAAATTTAAAATTATTATAGAAATATATATATATACATATGTCTGTGTGTGTATGTGTGTGTGTGTGTGTGTTAACAAAGGAAAAAAGGGATTTAGTAAAGGAATCCATATTCTTTAAAGATAGACAACCAAAGGGATTAAATTACTTAAGATCTTAAAAAATTACTTAAGATCTTAAAAGAATTTTAATTAAGTTTATTTAATTAATCTTTTGAGATATATGCGAGCTAAATACCAATTACAGGAAGTTATAAGTTTTAAAATTATTAGAGAAATATATATATATATATATATATGTGTGTGTGTGTGTGTGTGTGTGTGTGTGTGTGTGTGTGTGTGTGTGTGTGTGTGTATTTTATAAAGATAGGCAATTAAAGGAGATTGAGATAGGAGGGTAGGGAGGTTAAAATACTTTTTTAAGATTAACGTTGAAATAAAATTAAGATTAAAATTTAAATTGAATCCATTTAATTTATATTTATATTCTAACCTAGAAAACGGGGATTTAAATTCTAAATTTAAGTATTCGAAAAATTTGACTTGTGGCGGCACTTACTGATAAATTCCCTTCTAAGATTCAGTAGCCGGTGTTGGTGGGGTATTTTAATATTGAAATTGTTTCCAGTAAACAGAGACAGTACCTATCGCGAAAATTCCTCGGAATACGGTCTGAACCTACTAGTTTCCAGCTAATTTCAGGATCCAGCCCTTCCTCTTTCATTTTCCAGAATGCTCGTGAAAAGGCTGTCTGCTACCTCTGACCGGGGTTCGAAAAAAGTACCTGTGGTTATACAGTCTTTGTTTGAAAGGACCGGCGAACATACCAGTATAGGTCCAGAAGTCATTTTTATTGTCTGATGGAGAAATGCGGGCTTCATAAATCACCTGGGTGGATTTGCATTTTTCCTCCACCGGGCAGGCGTCCACAGAGTTACAGCTGCATTCGTTTAGAATTCCGGACCTAGATTCAGCATTGCGCAAGTTCACCAGAATACTCCTATTATGGAAACCAATAAGGCTGTCCATATTTGGGGTGCAAGAATAACTGATTTTAAGGGTGTACCTATTAAAAATCTTCCGTAGAGGGTTACTGCTATTAAAATTTTTGTCTATTAACTTGAGAAAATATTTACCAATATTGATGTTAGTTAGTTTACATTAAGGGGGATTAAACCAAATTATCTTTCTTTTTCTACAATTTCCTTTACTTTTATTTTTGGATGATTCGGAGTCTATTGTAGGTTTATTATATGTTAACTTGTTCTTATATCCGCTTTTTTGAAAGGCTTTCTCCATTTAGAACAGAACAATGTCGCTGAAGTGACGTGGAATCTCTGTCAGAGATCTCATGTCGAAATGTGCATCCGACACCCTTGAATTTTGAAAATTTTTTCTAATTTATATTGGCTCTGTAATTTATATTGAGCTCTCCTCCAGCATCATTTTTTAATATTAAATTTTTTTAATATTAATAAGGATCAGGTTCTTGGAATTTACCTTCCCACTCTTCCAGTTCGGATTAATATATATATATATATATATATATTGAATGATTAATACATAGTTTTGGTTCATAATAAGGTTAGCGAAATAACTCGTTTCAAAATGGTATATATATATATATATATATATATATATATATATATATATATATATATATATATGGTGTATTTGGACATCACATCAGCCCCATTTTTATGCAAGATAATGCGATTAAGCTTTTTATTTAAGTACTCTTGTGTTCGTATAAGTTCTTGTTTTAATTCTTTGTTTTCTGGGCATAAGTTTTGTAAAAACTGTAAACATGTTCTGCATATCCGTGAGCTTTCGGCTATTTTTTTAGCCAGGACGACTTTTATTTTTAATTTTTAACTGAATTTTTGTGTTTAAATTGATGTATTTAAAGGAATGTTTTATTTTACACGGTCATTGTGGCCGAGTTTATAGTTGATTTGGTTCTATTGTTCGTTTTTATTATTAGTGCTGACATTTTTCCCTTGTCGGTCGTATTCAATGTAAAAAGGTAAGTTGCTGCCCAAATATATTCGTGGTGTGAATTAATTTTAGTGTGTGTGTTGAGTTTGGAAAATAAAAAAAGAAACAGCACAGAGTTACATAGGAGGAAAGTTGAGAAAGAGTGACAGGTTAGAAAGGGTGACAGGAACAGAGTATGAGAAGGAAGAGAATACTGATGAGTGGGGTGGAAGGAGAAAAAAGCATGAGAGAGAGTATGTAACTTAGGGAGATAGGAGGTGACTATTGACTTTACATTTGAATTCTTGAAGATTGTAGCTGTCGGGAAAGCAAGTATGCGGAAGGGAATTCCACAGGCGGGAAGTACGAGAGAAGAAGCTGCTGGAGTAGAATTTGCGTTTACAATTTATTGGTTTCACAGTAAGAGGGTGGGACCTTGTTGCTAATCTTGTGGCTCGAGAAAATTCGTATGAAGGGAGTACCAGTGAGTTAAGTTCATCGGAGCAAAAGCCGTGAAAGTATTTGTAGAAGAGACACGGGAAGCCACATTGGGCCGGTGAGAAAGCGACTGTATCTGAGCTGCCAAGTCGGGATTGATCACATTACAGATTCTACGTTGGATTTGGTCGGGGACACCTAAGTGGATAGCAAGAGCACCTGACCAGATATGGCAGCAATATTCAATGCACGGGCGGATGGTAGATTTGTATATGTGCAGGATTATTTCGGACGGGAAAAACTTTCTGGCCCTACACACAGAACAGACTTTCTTAGCAGCGGATTTAGCTATGGTTTCTATATAGTCATTCCACTTGAGGTCTGATGTGAAAGTTAATCCGAGGAGACTCAATGTTTGACTTTCAGGGAGAGAAACCTGATCCATGTTAATGGGCGGGCGGAACGATTGTCAGTTGATTGAAATTTATTAAAAAAATATTTTTATTGAAATCGTTTTCCTTGGATTTAGACATCTTAAGTTTACTGTTATCGCTCCTTCTACTGTTGGTTAGTGTTGCCTTTGAAACGTTTTCTTTTTGTTAATACCTTGGTTCTCATTATTTTATTCTCTAGTTAAATGTTCTATCATTGTTACTTTTCCCAGAAAAGTTCAATGTATACGCTTTTTGTTTGTCGACGAAGATTTTCAGGGCCTTTTAAAGGATTACTTTCTGTAAGAATTTGTTCGATTGAAGAAATTTTTGCTAATTCAGCATTAAAAGCATTGCATTGTATCATGAGTTGACGTATGCTTGGAGGATAGTTAACACTGTTCGTCAATCATTGACGGCCATGTTGTTGCAATTCTCTGTAGGCAGGGGTAGTTATCATGTGCCACTGATGTCTGCAGAAAATTCTTTCATTGCTGGTATTTGCTGACCTTTTTTGATAGAATGCCACATTTTCTTTCGCCCTAATAATAATTCCGCAGTCAGTGTTAAGTCCTGCCCGCCTCCTATGTAAGTTTTTGCAGCTGAGAAAGATCAGAGGGAAGCCAAGCATATAAAATAGCATTTTCAGTTAACATACACTCATATATATATATATATATATATATATATATATATATATATATATATATATATATCAGCATGCAGTGTGGGTATAGAAGAATCCAAAGGAGTATCCTGTACATACAGTGGTAGAACTCTTTAAGAGAGCTCTAAATATATATGTATATAAATACGTATAAAGCAAATATAAGAAAAATTAAGGCAGACACGTTATTTGATGGTAAATCGGAAGCTTAGGCCTATTTCAGGCGAACCATCCTCATATATATGACTTTGTATTTTCCTATATATATATATATATATATATATATATATATATGTATATATATATATATATATATATATATATACAAATATAAAAGTATCCTGCACACACGCATATATATAGGTATATACATTGCATATACGTATATATATATATATATATTGTAAGAAAGTTAGAGAACACGTAGATTTGAAACCTACTGTTCAAGCATTTACTTTTATAAAGAGTGTTCGATACAAAGTAGAGCATTATATTGTACAATATATATATATATATATATATATATATATATATATATATATAGTTATTTTTATTTTTTTTACGAAAATAAACAAAAGTTTATTTTACTTTATTTGTAGTGCATTTTTCTTTTTATTAATTGTTTGAGGGACCTCTTGGCCCCTCTATAACTCTCTGCACAATAGTGGTAGTAAAATGTCTTGCGTGGGGCGACACGATTATAAAAAAAAATGTAACAATGTTTGGTTCGTGAAATGTTTAAAGTTGTCTGTAAGAAAACGTTTAATTTCATTTTTGTCAGTAAATCAATTAACGTAAACTGCATTTCATGGTGATTCCCAGTCATCGACGAACAAGTCTACTATTATTCACATAATGGCGTCTGGTTTATATCTATACCTGCACATTTATCCAAGTCTACCATCCGCCCGTGTATTGAATACTACTGCCACATCTGGTCAGATGCTCCTGCTATTCTCCTCGGGGTTCTTGACAAAACACAACGGAGAATCTGTAATGTGATCGATACCGACTTGGCAGACCGCCTGCAGTCACTCTCTCACCGGCGTGACGTGGCTTCCCTGTGCCTCTACTATAAATACTTTCACGGCTTCTGCTCCGATGAACTTAGATCACCGGTGCCCCCTAGGTATGAATTTGCACGAGATACTAGATTAGCTACTAGGTCCCACCCTTTTACTGTGAAACAGATACGATGTAACCGCAACTTCTACTCCAACAGCTTCTTTCCTCGAACTTCCCGCCTGTGGAATTCCCTACCATACACTTGCTTCCCAGACAGCTAGAATCTCCAGGAGTTTAAATGTAAGGTCAATAGACACCTGCTATCACACTAACTCGCATCAATTCTCTCAAACACTCTTCCCATCTTCCCAACCCCCATCCTCGCTATCCTTACCCGTCTATCACCCTCCTTCTGACATTTCCTATATCTAACCACTCTTTCCAAACACTCTCCCCTATGTAACCCCTTGCGCAATAGTGGCAATGGAATGCCTAATTTGGGGTGAAATGATTAAAATCTATATATATATAATGTATGTATGCATTTGTCATCCACATACAAGACTGCTTCGCTGTATCACAGCTCATCAGTTTAGTAGACATCTACTTGTTTCTGGCCGGTCTCGAAACTCGACCTATTTAGTGTTAGCCGAAGTCTCTACTCCCTAAGCTATAGGCGCATGGAATGAGAGAAAGGAAATTTTAGCGTGTTATATATATAAGCGGTGTATACACACACAAGTCACCAGAAGAATTCAGTTCATTCCTGAAGAGTAACGCGTTAATTTAACCATTCTGTCCTTAATTTCAAATCATAACTGAGTATATTTTTACACCCCCCCACATATATATATATATATATATATATATATATATGGGGGGGGGTGTAAAAATATACTCAGTTATGATTTGAAATATATATATATATATATATATATATGGGGAGGTGTAAAAATATACTCAGTTATGATTTGAAATTAAGGACAGAATGGTTAAATAAAATAAAGACAAGAGGAAAACTGTATTTTAAATTGCGTACGCGTTTCGTCCTCTGATGGACTTTAACAAGGCAAAAAGACGAAATGAGCTTTATTCTAAATTACGTATCTATAAACAAACAGTGTTGCCAACCACAAAGACGCTCAAAAATCATTTCAAAGGATTAACAGAATATTTTAGTTAAGAAAATATTCTAAAATTGAATAATTTTAACATGAAGAAATTCTAAAAACTAAAATATTCTGTTAATCTTTTAAATTTTTAAAAATCTTTTGAAATACATAAAATAAACTTCATCACTTGATAAGACACAAGAAGTGTCGAAACAAAATAGCTACTTTTGTAGTGATATTGTAACATATTCATCTTATAATTTCTGAATATATATATATATATATATATATATATATATATATACTACCGGCCATAATTATTAAGCTACCTCAGTATTTTAAAAAGAAGATGTATTTCATACTACTTTTTAGTATTTATTGCCAATTGTAAATGAAAATAGAATGTTTTTTCTTTTTTTGTTAATATTGCACAATAACATGTGCATCAAATGAATTGATAAATATCAAATAATTGCCTATATTGCAGTTTCATCTAATAGCGACAATTTACCCATCGCATCCCATAGATTATATATATATATATATATATATATATATATATATATATATATATATATATGCACACACTACCGGCCATAATTATTAGGCCACCCCAGTGTAAAAAAAAAAAAGTGATGTATTTCATACTATTTCTTAGTATTTATTGCCAAGTGAATAATTCTAAATGAAAATAGAATGGTTCTTTTAATAATATTGCAGAATAACATGTGTATCAAATGAATTTATAAATATTTAATAATAACTTTGCAGTTAATTTGATAATTATATTGCAGTTTTATCAATGAAAGACTGAAAAATATTTAGGATGTTTAGGACAAGTTCATCTGTGCTTCATTGCCTTGTAAAATTTTGCGAAGTAATAATAAAAAAAATAACCAGTTTATTTTCATTTAGAATTATCCACTTGGCAATAAATACTAAAAATAGTATGAAATACGTCATTTCTTTTTTTAAAAAATGGGGTTGGCTAATAATTATAGCCGGTAGTGTGTATATATATATATAGCAAATCTAAAGGGTGCGATGGGTAAATTGTCGTTATTTGCTTTGTAAAATTTTGCAAAGTAACAATAACAAAAGAACCAATCTATTTTCATTTACAATTATTCACTTGGCAATAAATACTAAAAAATAGTATGAAATGCTTCTTCTTTTTAAAATACTGGGGTGGCTTAATAATTATGGCCGGTAGTGTGTATATATATTGTACCCAAATCGATATACACCTTAGGGAGGCCGAAAAGCACAACCGACCGAAACATTTTGAGAACAACAACAACAAAGATTAGGACAATAGTCCAAATGTAAATAGTGCAAATGAAAATTATACTTTTATTCAGAATCAGAAAGAGATAGTTTAATTGTCTTGGGCATATAAGGAGGGGAAGCTTGGGGAATTTGACACGCACAGGATACATCGAAAGCAAGAGCGAAAGGTGGAGGCAATGTGCTACTTACCTGACGAGCTTGTGTGAATGGATAACAGAACATGGGGTTATAAACGTTACTAAAATCTATAAAGGATAGAACGTTGTGGTGAGCCATGACCAAACACAGCCTGTAAGTACAGATGATGGATCCTTGATACTTCAGCCTCTCCACGGCATCTTTTTTTCCACTGTCGAAAACTACATTACTTATTTTCCTAGCGTCGACCTGCCGTTCACAAACTAATTTCTGGGTGCCCAGGACGGATACAGACGCTGACGACTCCCAGCACTGCAAATGTGGGCAAAGATGGGGCGTGAATGCTGTGTGTTTATTTTGACGGCGTCGTGCAGTTCCTTTGAAATAGTACAAGTATAATATTTGTGTCTCATTAACCTCTTGCTGAAAAATGACCAACGGTGCTTCGCGTCCATATAGACGTCGTTAACCATATACAGCGTCAGCAGACACTTGAGCTCTTCTATTATTTAATATGAATATAAGATATTCGCACAGACGTCGTTTGACATTTATAGCATCAGCTAACACTTGAGATCATACCTTATATGGTATGAATATACGATATTCACATAGACATCGTTTAACATTTATAGCATCAGCTAACACTTGAGATCATACCTTATATGGTATGAATATACGATATTCACATAGACGTCGTTTAACATTTATAGCATCAGCTAACACTTGAGATCATACCTTATATGGTATGAATATACGATATTCACATAGACATCGTTTAACATTTATAGCATCAGCTAACACTTGAGATCATACCTTATATGGTATGAATATACGATGTTCACATAGATGTCGTTTAACATTTATAGCATCAGCTAACACTTGAGATCATACCTTATATGGTATGAATATACGATGTTCACATAGATGTCGTTTAACATTTATAGCATCAGCTAACACTTGAGATCATACCTTATATGGTATGAATATACGATGTTCACATAGATGTCGTTTAACATTTATAGCATCAGCTAACATTTGAGATCATACCTTATATGGTATGAATAAAAGATATTCACATAGACGTCTTTTAACCTTTATAGACTCAGCTGAAGTGCTCATCAAATGAGTAAATCTCCAACCTTTTTCATCTTTTTCTGTTGGTTTGAAATTTTTTTAACACCCCAATCAAAAGGACTTTACCAGACAACAGAAACCATATCACTTGAGGAATTTCAACAATAGACATGGTTAAAAATGTGTGCTTTAGCGAGAAAAATCCGACTTTTAACCTCGGGAACTGGCGCTACATAATCCCAAAGAACTTTACCAGACAACAGAAAATATATCACTTGAGGACTTTCCTTCGTACCGTTTATTTCAAATAGTGTGGATCGTCAGAAACCAAAATAGATCACTCCTATAATTTTGAAATGAGCCATTTTAATTCCAAGGGTTGTTTGGCTTGCTGATTTTTTTTTTTTTTTTTTTTTTTAGTTAAGTGCCATATGTGATACACGCTTTGGTCGATCATGTCTCGAAAGAGACATGACTGACTGGGCAGAAGATTATCACGCAGTAAGTTGCCATTGCTTTTTGTGGTAGACTAGCTGCCGACCATAGCTATAGAACTCAATCTATCCTGCCATTTAACCCATAGCTGGAGTGAGAAAAGATGAATTATAATATATGATGATATTAATAAGTAGTAATTAGTGGGGGATCAGTTTATTACTTCATAACAATAGAAAACCATATCCCCCACTTTATGCCCAGTAGAAATTTTAATTGATTTAAACTATTATATTCAGTCAGTCAGTTAAGTGCCAGACGTGATACACACTTGGGTGATCATGTCTCGAAAGAGACATGACTTACTGGGAGCAAAAGATTATCTCGCAGTATGTTGCCATTGCATTCTGCGGTAGACTAGCAGCCGACTAAAGCTATAGAATCTATCCTGCCATTTAACCCATAGCTGGAGTGAGAAGTGATGATAGATAGATAGATAGATAGATAGATAGATAGATAGATAGATAGATAGATAGATATGGATAGATATAGATAGATAGATGGATAGATATAGATAGATGTAGATGGATAGATATAGATGGATAGCTATGGATAGATAGATAGATAGATAGATAGATAGATAGATAGATAGATAGATGGATAGATATGGATAGATAGATAGATAGATAGATAGATAGATAGATAGATAGATAGATAGATATGGATAGATATGAATGCCATTATTCAAATATAAATCCCCTGAAGCGATGTGTTGCGTAGGTGAAGTAGGCCAGTAACAATTGTGGCGTAGATCAAAGTGCCGCACAACCCCAGGGAACCAACCATCGTGTGATAAACTGTTTAAAAAGGCTAAACAAAAGATGGCGGGAATTAATATTATGCAATTATATTTTTCCGACCCATATTCTAAGTCATTTTTTTTAGTGCACAGAGCCAACATGACGATGCCTCACTGCCACATCTGTTGATAATTTTCCCGTAGAAGAAAAGATTAAATAAAAGTGAAGAAAGAAAGAAAGAAAGAAAAGAAGAATGAATTAATGAATGAAAAAAAAAGGAAATAATGAATTAAAGAAAGCAGTTGTGTAAACATGAAGAATATATTCAACAAGTTTTGAGGCCAGTTTATAAGATCTGGCGGTAATTGTCACAAAAGTCGGATCTTTTTTGTTGGGTGCTGTATTTAATTTTTTTAATTTTTCTTTTTTATCTACTTATTTGATTATTGTAGTCGTTGCGGTTGTCGTAGGCGCGCTTGGCCTTTATATATATATATATATTGATATATATATATATATTGATATATATATATATATATATATATATATAATATATATATATATTGATATATATATATATATATTGATAAATATATATATATAAATATATATATATATATATATATATATATATATATATATATATATATATTGATATATGAGGTGTATGCAAGTTTTTTCAACAATTAAAGCGGTTTCAGATTTTTCATAAAAACATTCATGGGAATTTTTACATATATCTAATATGCAATGGCGACAGAATTCAGAAAAGGCACGAAATATCTTATTATATTTTTGTTTTCCTTTTTTTCTTTTCATTTTATACTTCTTGATATATTTTATTGCTAATATTCGCTTCCTTCCACTTATTCGCTGTATATTCTTGTTCGTTTTATCACATTTTGGATGTGCCGTTAATCTGCTATTTTCATTATTGTTGTGGATTCCGGGAATGGGATCCGCACAAATAAATGAACAACGACCAGTAATTGAGATAGAAAATAATTGTATTAACGTGAGGATACAGAATTGAATGAAGATTAGTAGTCCAGGAATACGGGTTAGTAAAAAGTATATGTACAAGTCTTTGGAGGTGAAGCCGTAGTATATTGAGTATGTCCGCGTTGGACACTGACGGGTACTGCGTAATAATCTTCTCGATGAGTGGAGCACAGAGCTACTATGAACTACTGTTTATTGACGACTAATCTCTCTCTGGACTCTCGTCTTCTCCGGTTAACTCTCTGTGAAAACGTGGTAGTCTGTATTTATTTACCCCCACCACCACCACCACCACCACCACTAGGGCAAAATGGGACACAAGGCTTTTTTAACGTGGGTCCTCTGTGCCATATAGCCCAGCCAAAAATATCTGTTTAATTTTGCCCAGTAGTGACTCTACCCTTCGGCGGAGCTACGACTGGGTTAATGCTCTCCGCCCGAAGGCAGAAAGCTGACAGTGTCAAAGGAATTGCTGCGAGAAAACGAGGCATTCTGTTATTTATTCACCCTTCCACAAGGAAAAAATGAAGCACAAGCCCCTTTATAAAGTGGGTCCTCCGGGCTATATAGCCCAGCCAAAAATATCTGTATAATTTTGCCCAGTCGTGACTCTACCCTTCGGCGGAGCTACAACTGGTTTAATAATCTACGCCCGGAGACAGAGAGATTTACAGTATCAAAGGAGTTACCGCGAGAAAACGTGGCATTCGGTATTTATTTGCTCTTCCACTTCTGTGTCCTAAGGCCTTTTTTACGTGGGTTCTCCAGGTTATATAGACCAGCCAAAAATATCTGTCTAATTTTGCCCAGTCGTGATTCTAACCTTCGGCGGAGCCACGACTGGGTTAACACTCCCCGCCCGGAGGCAGAGAGATCGACAGTGTCAAAGGAATTACCGCGAGCTCTCGTTTCGTTTCTATAGCAGTAGTATAAGTATACTCTGGACGAGTCCGTCTTTATGAAATGGGAGAACCCCACAACAATTATAACTTAATGTGAATCTTTGGCTGTACTGAAAAAAACACATGTGCTAGTCTGAATAATTATTCAGTTATTCGATCTACTACAGGCATTTTTTTGTTCCCACACGCACGCGCGTACATCTCCACACACACACACACACACACACACACATACATATATATATATATATATATATATATATATAGTCATCCGCAGATAGATCTGTTTCGCTGTATCACAGCTCATCAGTACGGTTAGACTCCGATTGCTTTTAACCCAGGATTGAAACCCGAACGAAGTGGCGTCAGTCGGCGATTCTACCTCTGAGCTATGGGCGCTCGGTAGAAGAAGGCAGACTTTTTGGCATGTATATTATCATTATACACGCCCAATAGCCAGAGTGCTCTAATTCATTAGTGAATGATATATATATATATATATATATATATATATATATATATATATATAAGGTTACAAGAGGTGTCAGAGAATGGGTAAAAGAAGGATAGAAATACTAGTGTGAAAACAGTTGCGTTAAAGTAGAGTGAAAAGGAAGAAGAACAATATTCAGGGGGTGTTGCAGAAAGGATAAGCGAAGGAGAGGAGTTAAGGAGATGGCAACTGACGTTGCAATTAAACTCTTGGAGAATGTAGCTATCAGGAAATCAAGTATAATGAAGGGAATTCCACAGACTGGAAATAAGTGAAAAGAAGCCGAAAGTAGAAGTTGTTTTGACTGTGAAAAGGTGGAACCGTCTTGCCAGTCTGGTTGCCCGGGTAAATTGTTGTAGAGGTGGCACCAGGGAGCTATGCTTGTCGGAGTAGAAGCCATGAAAATATTTACAGAAGAGACAGAAGAGGAAAGCTACACCCCGTCGGTGAGGAAGTAGCTGGATTCGAGCTGCTAGGTCGGAATCGATTACATTGCAAATTCTTATCTGGATGCTATTGAAAACCCAGAGAGGAATAGCAGTGGAGCCCGATCAGATATGACAAAATTATTCAATGCATGAGCGGATGCTGGATTTGTATATGTGTTAGATAGATTCAGGCGATAAAATCTTCCTGACCCTACACAGTGACCTAGCTTCTTAGCATTAGATTAAGCTATTGATTCAATGCAGTCATCCCACTTGAGGTCGGCTGAGAGAACGAGGCTGAGAAGGCGCTTCTTTTAGACGAGCTAGATCCATGTTTCAGTGGGGCAGGAGGAACTTGCCTAATTTGATTGACGGATAGCAGATTCGTTTTGAAAGCAAAGTTTATGAGCCATTTTTTACCCCAGTCCAACACAGATTGGAGGCCCTTCTCAAGAGCTGCACCGAGGTTGTCAACCTTGGCAGATTTCTTACTGGGGCGGGGGGGAAATGGACGTGTCGTCAGCGTAAATGTCTCCTTGGGAGTTGATCACATAAGGGAGATCTTTGATGAAGATCAGAAAAACCGTCGGACCTAGGATAGAGCACTGAATTTTTTATCCCAAGCAAGACAATAAAAAAGAAAGAGCTGCTTATTGTTAGTGAATATGAGAAAAAAGTTGACTGGGAATTAAGTAGCTAGGGGAGAGTTCCATCAGCAAAAAGTGCGATAGAAGAAACTCTTAACATAGAAATTCTGGTTGCATCTAGTCATTTCAAAAGTGAAACGGTGAAACCTAGCTGCCAATCTAGTACTGCGCGTAAATTCATATAGTTTAGGCAACAAAAAGTAATGTTCAGCAGAACTACTATCTCAGAGTTTTTATAGTAAAGGCTGGGAAGATATAATATTGTGGTGGTAGGAAAAAGTGACTGAAGTTAAAATGCCGTGTCAAGATCAGTAACATCGCAGGATCTTCGTATTTTATGAAGAATATATATATATATATATATATATATATATATATCCACCCCACTTTTTTTCAAAATTCTAACCGACAATTTACAAGACTTACCCCCTTATCGCTAACCCCCACCAACATCCCACACACAACTCACCAAATATAAGTAAAGAGGCTTTCCATTCCTTTCCACGCCACCTGATGAGACATTGTAATTTCAATGTCGAAACAAAATATATACTAAACACTGGGGTGGCCTACTAATTATGGCCGGTAGTGTATATATATATATATATATATATATATAGCTTGAAAGTATGCTATATCTATGAGTTAAAGTACTCCTTATAAGGGGATACATCACATGTAAATATTAAAGTGACATTATGTTCTGATGATTGCGTTTAAGTATAAGACAGACTGTCGCAGCTAGATGTCGACCTCAATATCCATTCATATATATATATATATATTGCAGTGGTTATATCGACCCCGAAAATATCTGAACAAGTTCTTTTTCCTACCACACCAGAATATATTTAATTTAAATAGGATCATTTTATTATTAAGTTAGGTACAAAGGCATCCCGCTTAAAAGAAAAAAATTAGGCACCTTTCGCCCGACACTTCGTCAGAATTTAAATCGTCGGCAAAATTAAAACGGAAAAGTTGCTAAGAAAAATTTTTAACAAGGGCTGAAGTTAAGAAAAGAAATGTTTTTTTTTTTCTCTCATGGCAATATTGTCAAAGTTCTGCTGAATGTGCTGAATGGTGTGAGCATGATTATCACCACGATGTTAGTAATTTTTGATGCAATATCTTGAGGGAAAACGAAAATTAACGAGCACGTACTACATGTCTGTACTTTAGGCGTATTTCCAAGGATTTGATCAGGCTGCTGAAAAGGGTCAACAGGCCCATAACTCTACTAAACACAGAGTTAAAGATTTTGGCCAACATCCTGACGGAGCGTTTGCAGTCAGTTGCCGACATTCTGTTGGGACCCAAGCAGACTTGTACTGTGAAGGGCGGAACAATTCAGAGCAACCTGAACTTGATCCACAAGATTCTAGAGGATGCAAAGACTACGAGCAAGCCGCACTGATCAAGTTGGATCAGTCCAAGGCATCTGATAGGGTCGACCATCGGTATCTGCCAGCTGTCCTGCAGGCTGCAGGATTCAAAGCCGACTTCTAGATCAGCCTACTGTATCGCTCTCCCAATGCTGTGGTACAGATGAACGGTACGCAGTCGGTCGCTTCTGTGCTATCTCGGTCGGTTCGTTCCTACTTTACGCTTTGGCGTTGGAACCCTCTTTCGCTGGCTTAGGGACAGGGTGTGCTGTCCGGTCCTACGCGGAATCGCTGTCTGTGGTGAGGCTCGAGCCAGGGTTTCTGCGCACGCCGATGACATATCCATTTTTGTGTCGTCCCGGGACGACATTGAGATGGTACAGAAGGCATTTGAGAAGATGACAGGGCCAAAATTAACCGCGACAAGTCTTCCGGCTTGAGGTTAGGTGCCTGGAAGGGTGTTGCTCTCCCGGGGCCCTTCAGTTGGACTGGCGAAGCCGTCCGCATTCTTGAAGTGTGGTTCGGGCCGGATCTCCTACTGGAAAAGAATTGGCCGGAGGTACTGGCAAAGGTCGGAACGTCGGTCGCGATTTGGCTTCGACGACGGTTGTCCGGCTGAGGCGTGCGTTACATACGTCTATCCCCTCGTCCTTTCCCGGTTGTCGTTACTCCCTCTTTGTAATGACCGTAGGAAAGCGATCAAGCGCTCGTTGTCCACTCTTTTGTGGGGTGGACGCGAGCATCAGATCAACAAAAACGTCTGCGCCAAACGTCCGTCTCAACAGGGTGGTGGGGAATGCCACATGTGGTGAGTCACCGATACGCCTTGAAGTTGGCTTTTCTACGCTGCGTGTTGACAAAGAATTCGATTTTGGAGAGAAGTGTCAGGTAAGCCTTCCCTTGCCTTACTATCACACGTCCCGTTTCACGAAATCAATCGGAATTCTTACTCGTGTGTCGAAGTGCCTTGAGGGCCATTCCTCGGTCTAATGACCTTTCTCGGCCTCAGAGGCACTTGTATCATTTATTAATGGATGGTGTCGAGACGAAGGACCCTCTACGTGATCGGCTCGGCTTGTCGGCAACCGTCATACTCGTTTTGGTTTTGGGCGCCAGCGGCGAATTACCTCAGCACCCATGAGTTTTTGCTTAGCTGGTGATTGATTTGGAATTGGCTATCTCTCAATGGCAGGGCCTTCAAATGGGGCGGGGCGGATATGTCCGACTGTCATCGGTCTGACTTTGGTTTAGAAAAAACGGCTGCGCACGTCTTCTACCATTGTCCTCAGATGCGCCCTTTTTGGGTCCGTGCAATGACGTGTCACCCCCGTATTCTGGGGTGAAACATTGCTGACCGTAGCTCGAATGGTAATCTGGACGACGCGGCAAGAAGGAATCTCGCGATATGAGCGTTAATCTTATCAGCATAAGATTAGATTCTTTGAGCATCAGCTCAAGGTTAAAATCAGATCTGATAGAAAACGCTTGATATCCACAGATTTTAGTGAAGGTTGGGTAAAAGTAACAAGTCTGGTACGCGTGAATGACGCCAGTCTTGAATTTGTTTTTTTATTTTTATCTGGTCGAGTGCTCCTGCTATCCACCTAGGTGTCCTTAACAAAATCCAACGGAGAATATGTAATGTGATCGATCCCGACTTGGCAGTTCGGATACAGTCACCTTCTCGCCGGCGCAATATGGCTTCCCTGTGTCTCTTCCACAAATACTTTCACGGCTTCTGCTCCGATGAACTTAGCTCACTGGTATCACCTATATGCGAATTTACTCGAGCCACATGATTAGCAATTAGGTCCCACCCTTTTACTGTGAAACCAATAAACTGTAAACGCAAATTCTAATCCCTCAGCTTCTTTTCTTGCACTTCTCGCCTGTGGAATTCCCTTCCGCTTACTTGCTTCCCCGACAGCTACAATCTCCAACAATTTAAATGTAAAGTCAATAGTCATCTCCTATCCCACTAACCTGCATCCTCTCTCTCATGCTCCTTTCTCCGTCCACTCCACTCTCATCAATATTCTCATCCTTCTCTTACCCGCTTCCTGACACACCCTATAACCTTTCACTCTTTCTCATAACTTTCCTCCTATGTAACCCCCTGCAAAACAGTGGCAGTACAATGCCTTGCTTGCAGCGATATGATTATAAAAAAAAAAGAAAATTCTATACATTTATATTCCAGAGAATGTAAATAAATCTAAAAGACATGCATGTGTAGCTAATCAGTATTTCATTGACTGATTCATTCGTTTTATATGGCTTATCAACAGACAAGTAATTATTATGTAAATATAAAGTGGGGGATCAATTTTATATTACAAACACTATATAAATTGATCCCTCATTTTATGGCCACATTCATCTTTCTCTTACCCACTTCCTGATACCTCCTATAACCTGTCACTTCTCATAACTTTCCTCCTATGTAACCCCCTGCAAAACAATGGCAGTAAAATGTCTTGCTTGGGGCGAAATTATTATAAAATAAAATAAAAAAAACATCTGCGGGTGGTGTAGTGGATAGCAATTCGGAATGAGAACTCAAAGAACCGAGTTCGAATTACAGTCGTGTTTGTTAGACTCACTCACGTGTAAATCACCTTACGAAAGGCATGAATCCATCACTTTCGCATCCAAGTCTACTTCACATGGTATTCTCAAGCGGTTAGCCATCTAAGTACTGACTTTGCCCAACTTCGGTGATGGTGTGAGAATTAATGTTTCGGCGTGAAAGGACCGTAAGCCCTCGACCGTTAGGGAGCACAATGCAAAAATAAAAATAAAAATCGGTTTTGTCGTGATTTTCACCTGAATCTTTCATCTCCTGAGCGACAAGCAGCATGAGTTTGAATGATTGGGTCCACTGCTGATATCCTTACTGTGATAAGTTTCTAAGCGTAGTTTAGATGTGGCACAAGGCCGAAAGTAAGGTACACCCAGTGAGGATTGAATTCACTACTCAACTATAATGATTCTAGCGTGACAAGCTTGCTAGCCATTACACCACCTCGAGTGCTGATATCCTTACTGTGATTACTCACAGAATGACTCAGCCACTAAACAAATACATTTCAAATTTTATCGCATTACGTATTTCAAAAACTATTGACAACTTGCGGCATAAAAATTTCCTGTACAATGTCTCTTGTTGTGGTTTCTCAATTATCAAATCCTTCCTAACAGGTAAGCACCCTGGATGTAGTTGCTAATGGCCAATCTTCCGTCGTCCAAGCGTTCAACGCAAGCGTCCCTCTGCTCGGTTCTCGGTCCAACCTCCTTCTTTATTTTATTTAATGATCTTTTGTGAATATCTATGCTGATGATACAATGGGATTTAGGTGCATCTGTAAAACTCTGGATGACCAGAGCTTTGTTATTAATTTCTCCCCTGGCCTAAGATTACAGGCTTAGTTGGATAAGACCTAACTGGTCACATTCAGTGCCTGAAAAACTAAGCTAACGATGTTCTAGTATCATCGAGCAGGCCCTACATTTTCAACTATCGCATTGAACGAGCGCTCTCTCAGGAAGTTTTAAGCAATTGTTGGATATTATATGGATTTATGTCATGGAAGAGTTCTTTCATGTTGGTTGTTTGATTTTATTTAATGGAATATCATCCTCTATTGATTATTTAATGATGAAATATATATTTTTTGAATTCAATTATATGCCTTCAACCACAGATAAAATGTATTGCTGATCATTTTCCTATAAATTTTTTTGTTAGTAATTTTAATATAAATAGTTACCGTTGATCACTTTACTATGAATATATATCGTTGGTCATTTTACTATAATTAGGCATTTTTGGTATTTTTTATATAAGAATGTATTGCTGGCATATAGCTTTTTGTCATATAAACATGGAAAAATTTTTAAAAATGGAAAAGCAAAAAGAAGTGTGGTGATGGTCAAAATATGGGTAACTTTAAAATTACAAAGAGTGAAAAATAAAAGTACAACCATCCGTCCGTGCATGGAGTACTGCTGCCATTTATGGTCAGGTGCCCCTGCCGTTCTCCTCAGTGTTCTTTACAGGCTCCAAAGGAGAGTCTGTAATGTGATAGGTACTGATCTGGCGGCTCGACTGCAGCCACTCCCCCATCGTCGAAATGTAGCCTCCCTTTGTCTGTTCTATAAATACTTTCATGGCTTCTGCTCAGACGAACTTAAGTCACTGATTCCTCCTCAACAGGTGTTTACCCGTGCAACCAGACTGGCAACTAGGTCCCACCCATTCACAGTCAGGTTAGCCAAATGCAGACGACAATTCTACTCCTGCAACTTCTTCTCTCGCACTTCCCGCCTGTGGAACTCGCTCCTGTATTCTTGCTTTCCTGACGGCTACAACCTCCAGAAATTTAAATGCAAAGTCAATACTCATTTACTAACCACTGGACTCTAGCTCTCTCCCCACCCCTGTATAACCTTCCCTTTCTCTCCACCTATATATCTGTCTTCGCACCTGCTTTCTCAGCTTTCTATTGTTCCTTTCTAACTAGTTTGTACTCCTCACTCTTTTCTAATTAATCTTTTTACATTTATGTAGCCCCCTGCATATCAGTGGCGTTTCTGCCTTGCTCGGGGTGAAATGATTTTAAAAAAAATGTAGATATGTTTGATCGTGTAAAAAATGATTTAGTGTCCCCCCCCCCCCGTATTTGGCATTCTGGGTTGCTCTTTTTGCTGATAACCATGAATTTGGTCTTCTTTCAGTTTATTTGTAGTTCTTTTTTGCCACTCTCTTCAGCTACCTTCTGTAGGAGGTCGTGTAGTTTCCTTTCCGTGTCTGCAATCAGCACTGTATTATCGGCTACGATAAAATAATTTCCCCATTTACCTACAGATGGGACCCTACCACCCCGAATCAGGGTGGACGTGTCAACAACAACAATTAAGACGTGGCCTTGCTGCCGAATATATTTTATTTTATTGTCATAAAAACATGGAAAATTTTAAAAGATGAAAAATATGGGTAACTATAAAATTACAAAGAGTGAAAAATAAAAGTAGGGAAAATGGAAAAAGTGTGTCCGATCGGGTGAAAAAAAAGTGTGTCCGATCGGGTTAAAAAAAAGTGTGTCCGATTGGGTTAAAAAAAAGTGTGTCCGATCGGGTTAAAAAATGGAAAAAGTGTGTCCGATCGGGTTAAAAACGATTGGGACAAAATAGGTGACTGAATTTTAAGATCAGTTTTAACAGGAGATGGAAAGTGCGACACAGAGATCCGAAGGCGAATTGGCATGGCAAAGTGCGCACTCCAGAAGCTGAGTAAAGCACTAAGACACAGGAAAATTTCACTAGAAACAAAGAAAAGAGTGCTGGATTGCTATGTGATGTCAGTTCTTCAATACGACAGTGAATGCTGGACAATATCATCAAAAATGAGGACAAAACTTGAAGTCGCGGAAATGTGGTTCTACAGAAGGATGCTACGGATATCGTGGACTGAGCATGCAAGCAACGATGAGGTGTTGGAAATAATGGCAACCAAAAGGAAATTAATACATCAGGAAGAGACAACTGAAATTCCTGGGACACGCATTGAGGAAGGAGAGCCTGGAGAACCTGATACTGACTGGCCAGATAGAAGGAAAGAGAGACAGAGGAAGGCAGCGGATGACATATTTGCAGGGCCTGATCAGGTAGATGACGGAACGGGGGTTGCCAAGAGTAACAGGAGCAAACATATTAGGGATAGGGAGACGTGGAGAACCATGATCGCCTACGTACTGAAGGGGACATGGCACATAGAAGAAGAAGACCTTTTTAAACGATGATGATAAGACAAAGAACAACCTACTTTACATTGACAGTGGTCACTACCCGTGAACAACGCAAAGTGACGAAAAGATTAACTTATATGGACGGCAAAGGGAAAACTCTCGTTAGACTGTTCACCTCCCACCTGACCTTCGTTTCATCTCGGCTTTTCTCGTCTATACAACCCGAGAATAAAATCTGCTTAGTGCTAAAAATTCTTATGATTTGAATTGCTAGTTAACGATCTGTCCGAAGGGTTATTTTTATTCAGAAATGTTTGACTAGAAGAAGCTAGCCCCTGAGAACAAACTTGGTATCTGGCCTGATGTGCAACGCTGCAATTGATGGAAGTCAGTTAGCCAAAATGGTAAATTTAACCCTCTAGGGCCATTCGTATCATATTTGATACAGTATTTCCCTATAAGGAAACATTTGGTATTTCCCTATAAGGAAACATTTGGTATTCATTGACTGAGCAGTCAGTACTTTTTTCATTTGAAATTTATAAAATATTTCTCTTAAAAAATTTTTCAGGAAAATATTTCTTTCAAGGCTTGTTTTCATTTTATTATATTATTAAGTAGTAATTAGTGGGGGATCAGTTTATTACTTCATGACAATAGAAAACCGATCACCCACTTTATGCCCAGTGGAAGCCTTAACCCTCTAGGGCCATTCGTATCATATTTGATACAGTATTTCCCTATAAGGAAACATTTGGTATTTCCCTATAAGGAAATATTTGGTATTCATTGACTGAGCAGTCAGTACTGCTTTCATTTGAAATTTATAAAATATTTCTCTTAAAAAATTTTTCAGGAAAATATTTCTTTCAAGGCTTGTTTTCATACTGTATCAAATATGATACGAATGGCCCTAGAGGGTTAATAATATAATATGATTAAGGCTTCGACTTGTCACAAAGTGGGGGATCAGTTCTATATTGTTATGAAGTAATAAACAGATCCCCCACTAATATGATACGAATGGCCCTAGAGGGTTAATAATATAATATGATTAAGGCTTCTACTTGTCATAAAGTGGGGGATCAGTTCTATATTGTTATGAAGTAATAAACAGACCCCCCACTAATATGATACGAATGGCCCTAGAGGGTTAATAATATAATATGATTAAGGCTTCTACTTGTCATAAAGTGGGGGATCAGTTCTATATTGTTATGAAGTAATAAACAGATCCCCCACTAATATGATACGAATGGCCCTAGAGGGTTAAGAAAGTAAAAAAGGAAGAAAAAAGAGGAGAAAGGTCAAGGAAAGATTACTAACCTCAGATATAATAGACAGGGGAGGAAGAGGCAAATCAAGTATCCTTCTCGACAAATTGAAGGGTACTTGAAATAAATTAAATGTCATAGAATATGTTATCAGATAAGGAATTTTGGCCATAACTGAAAACTAACTTTAAGCAAAGTAGTTACAATATATGTAGAAGGAAGGTGTCAGTTTAAACAGCTATCAGAAACATAACGGTGGGAGTTTCTAAACAAATAAAAATAATTGATTTACTAAGCGCCGCTTAGATGTGGCACAAGGCCGAAATATGAGGTAACCAGTAAAGATCGAACTCACTACTCAGTTGCAATGATTCTAGCCAGACAAGCTTGCTAACTATTACACCATGCCGGGGTGTCCAAGTTGATTTACTAAGCGCCGCTTAGACGTGGCACAAGGTCAAAGTAATGGGGTACCCAGTGAGGATCGAACTCACTACTCAGTTGTAATAGTTTCTACAGAGAGAAGCTTGTTAACCATTTCACCACGCCGGGGTGCCCTTTTCTTTTCTAAGCGATGCTTAGATGTGGCACAAGATCGAAATTATGGGACACCCAGTGAGGATCAAACTAATTACTCATTTGTAATGATTCTAGCGAGACAAACTTGCTAACCAGGTGCTCTAAGCAAAAATAAATTCGAATGCAAAGAGAACATTTGTAATTGATGCCAAGAACTGCTTTCACTGCGCATGCATTTACCTTTTGTTTTTATTGTTGCACTTCATTTCACACAATTTGAACCATTTCTGTTTCGTGCGTCTTATCTAAGGAGATTGAGAAATACACAAGAAAAGTGTGCTAATAATTCATATAGTCAGTATCCATTTGGTAACAGTAGGAGCTGTAACAGTGCGGATGGTGTAACAGATAACGGCTTGGAAATGTTAATCGGAGAACCGAGTTCAAATTTCAGGAGGGTTGGTTATATTCATATACGCGCAAATACACTTGGGAAACGTATGAATCCATCTATTCTCCTCCATAGCTATGGGTTAATTAGTAAGACTTGTATCACTAAATCATTATCATATAAAAAAACTTCTCACAATCTAAAAATATTTTCTTGCTTTAAATAACCAGGAAAAGCCGTAGAAAAATGAATCAAGCAATAAAAAAACGGGGTAAGTATTGTGAAAAGGAATTGAAGAAAGGATTTCCATTAGAAATCCCCAAGGACAGTGCCAATCATACTATGGGAAGGCAAAATAGTAAGAATTATAAGTTAAGAATATATTGAACTAGCAGTATAGCCCGGCGTTGCTCGGGTGTAATGAAAGCTTTAACACTAATCCATGGTCATGGAGCTCAGAATCTTTGGATGTTAGCACGAAAGACTAAAAAGCAATAGTTGTTTCCAGTTAAAGCGAAAACGTAGACTGAAAGAAAAATGAATGGATGTAAGTCAAATTTTGATTTCCTGTTATCGATATCAAATAAGTTTTTTTTTCGTCGTAAAGTGAATTTTGAAGGCTAAATAAGTCCTCTGAGTAAATGGTATCATGGCTGAGAGTAAAAACTACAATTATACCTACTTAGAGCCAAACCCGAAACAAAAACTAAAATAAAAGCGCTGAAAAAATACAGACACACACACAAACATCTTGCCTTTTATATATATATATATATATATATATATATATATATATATATATATATATATTATCGATTTTCACCCCTATTGTAAGAACTGCAACCTTGAAACTTCTGAATATCGTTTCTTATGTCTTTGTCTATGAGTGTTTCAAATTTGATTAAATTCGGACCACTCCTTCTATAACCCAATTTTTTCGATTATCGATTTTCGATATTTATCTGCGGTACGTCGGCACAAAACCTAGCTAAGAACACTCGGAAACGCTTATAGTACAACTGTGTAAATTTTCAAGAAAATCAGTTCAGCCGTTTCGGAGTCTATAGGTAACGGGCACACACACATATACACACATACAGACAAAGTTCCATTTATAAATAAGTTTAGATGATTGCGCCAACAAATAAGACGTTCTGGTGGTCTTCCCTAGTTCTGGGATCGGTAACTAACGGCACGTCTGCCGCATGTGGCACACCAAGAAATTTTCAATGGCACAGTTTGATGAACTAAGGAAGTCTCTGGAAGAAGAAAAATTAAAAAATTCTACTTCTATTTTCAACTGTTGGACAACACCACCACCCCACCCCCACCGAAATCTTTCATCTGTTTCAAGAAAATTGCTTTTACTCTTCCTTCGGCTTTTCGTTCAACTTATTCCTGTGGGCAAATTTTCCTTCTGAAAGCAGTGTTAAATTCAAATCAAAGTTGCCTAACACCTTAACATTTAGAAAACTGTATAAAACTCAAAGTAACTAAGTATGGTGTTGATTTTGTATTTATTTCTGGGATGAGTGATTTTCAATAACCTTGGAATTATTCCGAAATATTGTTCTCATCTTGGTTGATATAGATGTTATAATAGACACAACGTTTCGACCAATTACCCTCTGGTCATCATCAGGTGTTCATTGATTGGCTGATATTGATTATCTTGTTGATTATTGCGAAATATCCCGTGAAATCAGTTTGTATTCAACGTGATATGGCCGTAAGCCAAAATTTATGTATTTGTCTATGAGTGTTTCAAATTTGATTAAAATTGGACCACTCCTTCTATAACCCGATTTTTTCGAGTATCGACACTAAACCGCGACACTAAACCTAGCTAAGAACACTCGCAGACGCTTATAGTACAACTGTGTAAATTTTCAAGAAAATCGGTTCAGCCGTTTCGGAGTCTATAGTAACGAACACACACACACATACACACACATACACACACAGACAAAGTTCCATTTATAAATAAGTTTAGATATTAGTATGTGTGAATGAGAGTGTCGAAATGTATTTCTGTTCAAAATACGGAAAACCTCTGGTATATAAAAAAATAAATTATTTTTGCGTTCTTTTCAGTCTTTGTTGTTTCCATTCGACATTAAACTGCGCAGTGTAAAAACACAGGTCATGACATTTTATCGTCGCCTGGTGTCTCTTGACAATTAGTAGACCATTAAGGAAAGATTTTATTGGTTGACCATAGGAAAACAAAACGCACTTAACCAAGAAAAATGACCATCAATTAGCGCAGTTGAAAACTACACGCCAATCAACTCCTTGAAGTGGACATTTAATCGTCACGTTGACTTAAACAAAAACACATTTGTTATATTCTAATGTTTTTATTCAGTCACTTAAGTGCCATACGTGATACACGCTTTGGTCGATCATGTCTCGAAAGAAACATGACTGACTGGACAGAAGATTATTCTACAGTAGATTGCCATCACTTTCTGCGGTAGAGTGGTTGCAAGCCAACGTTATAGAACCCAATCTGCTTTGTTATTTGATTCATAGGTAGAGGGAGAAGAGATTAGTTATATTATCTAAACTTATTTATAAATGGAACTTTGTCTGTGTGTGTATGTATGTGTGTGTGTGTGTGTGTGTGTGTGTCCGTTACCTATAGACTCCGAAACGGCTGAACCGATTTTCTTGAAAATTTACACAGTTGTACAATAAGCGTCTGCGAGTGTTCTTAGCTAGGTTTAGTGTCGAGGTACCCCCGATAAATATTGAAAATCGATAATCGAAAAAATCGGGTTGTAGAAGGAGTGATCCGATTTTAATCGAATTTGATACACTTATAGACAAAGACATAAGAAACGATATTCTGAAATTTCAAGGTTTCAGTTCTTACAATAGTGCAGAAAATCGGTAATATATATATATATATATATATATATATATATATATATATATATATATAAGGCAAAATGTTTGTGCGTGTGTCTGTTTATCTGCCTGTTTGTATTTTTTTCAGCACTTTTATTTTAGTTTTTGCTTCGGGTTTGGCTCTAAGCAGTTATAATTGTAGTTCTTAGACTCAGCTATGATACCATTTACTCAGAGGACTTATTTAACCTTCAAAATTCAGTTTACGACGAAAAAAACATATTTGATATCGATACCAGGAAATCAAAATTTTTTCTTTCAGTCTACGTTTTCGCTTTAACTGGAAACAACTATTGCATTTTAGTCTTTCATACCAACGTCCAAAGAGTCTGAGCTCCAGGACCATGGATTAGTTTGAAAACTTTCATTATACTCGAGCAACGCCGGGCTATATTGCTAGTATCATTATATTAATAAATAGTAATTAGTAGGGTATCACTTTATTTCTTCATAACAATAGAAAACCAATCCCTCACTTTGGGCCCAGTAAAGGTTTTAATTGTTTCCAACTGTTATATTCATTCAGTCAGTTAAGTGTGATACATGATACACGCTTTGAACGATCATGTCTCGAAAGAGACATGACTGACTGGGCAGAAGATTATTCTACAGTAGATTGCCATGACTTTCTTCGGTAGAGTGGTTGTATATATATAATATTGATTATTTAAAACTAGGAGTAAAATAAATGTATTAAAAAGTAGTTAAATTTAATTTTTCCTATTTTCTAATAAACAAGTTATTTTGAAACTACTCATTATTCTATTATCCTTGGATATGACTGACTTTTTTTCTTATTCCTCCCTCTCGAATTGATAAATCTAATGTTTCTTTGCAAGACACACTTTGGGAAGAAATAAAACCTGCTTGGCAGAAGATACCATTAAATACATTGAAGAAGCTTGTGAGGCCAATGCCTGACAGAATAAAGGCTGTGATCAAAGCAAAAGCTATTATACTAAATATTAAATTTATTTACTAACAAGTAGTTTTTTCTTGTTAAAGCATTTGTTGAGTAAATTAAAAAAATTACTTTAATGAAATTGTTTATTTTCTGTCAATATGCCTCATAAAAGATAAATTAGTTATTGTCCTAATACTTTTGCACAGTACTGTATATATACTAGGTGCGATTGGTAAATAGTCGCAATTGTTTTGATGCCTCATGAAGGATAAAATAGTTCTTGTCCTAATACTTTTGCTTAGTAGTGTAGAATTGTAACTTAAATGATTTAAAAACAAAGAAAAGAGTAATAAACTGTTACGTACGGATGTCCGTTGTGGCGCAGTGGATATCGGCTCGGAACGAGAAATCGGGGGAAACGAGTTCGAATTCCAGTAGAATTCCTTGCATCACTTACGCGCAAATACCCTTGGGAAAGGTATTAATCCGTCTCTTCCCTTCAGTTATGGGTTAAATAATAGGACAGATTGGGTTCTATAGCCTTGGTCGGCAACCAGTCTACCGCAGAAAGCAATGGCAACCTACTGCGGGATAATCTTCTGCCCAGTCTGTCATGTCTCTTTCGAGACATGATCGCCCAAGCGTGTATCGCGCATGGCACTTGACTGACTGAATATCAATTCCTTTATATGGCAATGAATGCTGGACCAACTCCTCAGAGATGAAGAAGAGACTTGGAACAACAGAAACATTATTTTTTTTAATCGTTTCACCCCAAGCAAGGCGCTTAGGGCTACATGGGGGAAGGTAAATAGAAAGAGTGGTTAGATATAGGAAATGTCAGAAGGGGGGGTGATAGGTAGTTGGGAGGATGTGAAGAGTGTTTGAAAGAATGGAAGTGAGTTATTGTGTTAGGAGGTATCTATTGACCTTACATTTAAACTCCTGGAGATTGTAGCCGTCGGGGAAGCAGTCATGTGGAAGAGAATTCCACAGTCAGGAAGTGTGAGAAAAGAAACTGTTGGAGTAGAAGTTGCGGTTGCATTTTATCGGTTTCACTGTAAAAGGGTGGGATCTAGTTGCTAATCTAGTATCTCGTGCAAATTCGAACCTAGGGGGCACCAGTGATCTAAGTTCATCTGAGCAGAAGCCATGGAAGTATTTATAAAAGAGACACAGGGAAGCCACGTCGCGCCGGTGAGAGAGAGGCTGCAGGCGGTCTGCCAAGTCAGTATCGATCACATTACTGACCCTCCGCTGTATCTTGTCGAGAAGCCCAAGGAGAATAGCAGGGGCACCCGACCAGATATGGCAACAGTATTCAATGCACGGGCGGATGGTAGATTTATAAATGTGCAGGATAGATTCAGACGGAAAAAAAACTCCTGCACAGAGAACCGACTTTCATAGCAGCGGATTTAGCAATGGATTCGATATAGTCATTCCACTTGAGGTCCGCTGAAAGTGTGAGACCAAGGAGGCGCAGTGATTTACTCTCTGGGAGGCAAGCCTGGTCCATGCTAATGTCAGGTAGGTGCGGTTGTCTATGATGGTTAATTGAGAGTAGCTTCGTTTTAGAAGCATTAAAATTTACGAGCCATTTCTTACCCCAGTCCTCTACGGATTGGAGGTCCTTTCCAAACTTGGCTGCAAGGTTACCTTTGTCGCTCACACCAGATTTTTGATCAAGGCGAGAGTAAGCTGTGGTGTCATCGGCGTACATACCTACTTGGGATATTATGGTATCGGGGAGATCATTAATGTAGATCAGAAAGAGCAGAGGACCTAGGATAGAGCCTTGAGGGATGGTGCTCTGGTATGGTAGCTCTGGGAGGCATGTCCGTTTAATACCACTTTCAATGTGCGGTTAGATAGAAATGACTGGATTAGTTCAAACAATTGTCCAGCTATACCATAGCTCCGCAGTTTGCATAGAAGGCCAGCATGCCAAACTCTGTCGAACGCTTTAGAAATATCCAAGGCGACAGTTCGGGCTTCGCCATTCCTGTCGAGTGCCTGGTATATATACTCGGTGATGGTCGTTAGCATATCGGCAGTAGACCTGGTGAAGCGGAAACCATACTGCTTGTCCGAGAGAAGCTTGTGTTCTGTGATGTACTAAATGAGCTCGGCGTTGATAATGGCCTCGAACACTTTGCCAAAGATCGGAAGAAGGCTGATAGGGCGGTAATTTGCGGGGTCCGAGGGTTCTCTAGAGTTTTTGAATATAGGAACTACAGACGAAGATTTCCAACAAGCGGGAAAGCGGGAAGCAGATAGGCAGAAGTTGTAGAGCTTAGAAAGGACAGAGGAGAGTTCAGGGGTACATTTCTTTAAGACTATGATTGGGATTCCGTCCCCTCCGCTCGCTTTGTGGAGGTCAAGTTTTGAGATTATCTTAGAGACAAGCGAGGGTGTAATGTGGACGTCATTCAGATGAGCCTCAGTTCTAGGTGAGAAGTCAGGTGTAAAAATCCCAGACAAGCCCAGACTCGAATTGTTCGAGAATCTCCGTGCAAAGCATTCAGCCTTGTCCGCTGAGGAGGTGAGGACCTCAAAATTATTGATTAGTGGGGGTATTGTGGACTTGCTCTTGTTAAGTACTCTTTTACAGAGTTGCCAGTAGTCTTTGGCGCCGAACTTAGCGGATGCTATGCGTTGTTTCATTCTGGCAGTAAACAACGTCTTAGCTTCGTTAAGTATCTTTTTACACTTATTACGAGCTGAAGTGAAAAGGTACCTGTTTTGGTCCGACGAGTAGCTACGGTAGAGTCGGAAGGAATGATTCCGGTCGGCAATGGCGGACGAGCAAGCGTGGGAGAACCATGGAGACGAATGAGACTTAAGCAGAAATTTCCTGGCAGGGATGAAGACATCAATGCCAGCCTTAACCCAGGAGGAGACCTCGGATGCACATTCTTCGATGGGAAGACTAAAAACGTTGTTCCATGGGACGTCACAGAGGAAGTCTCGGAACGAATCCCAGTCTGCCCTTTGGTAGCAGTAGGATATTCTACTGGCCTGGGTTCTTGGGTCGGGTGGGAGAGGAATGAAATGTTGACGGAAACTACGGTGTGGTCAGAGTTCCCGAGTGGGCAGAGTTGTTTGGTAGTGCAAGAGTCTGGGATGAAAGTGAAGCAGAGGTCTAATAGTGAGTCCCTTCCGTTGGGGTTGTCGGAGAAACGCGTGGGGAAGTCCACCACTTGCATGAGGGATTGGGTGATTGAATAATTCATGGATGGTTCTACAGAAGAATACTGAGGATACTATGGAGACAAAATATGATCAACGGTGAAGAACAAAAAAGAAACTTATAATTAACACTAAATGCATGGTCATCAGCAAAAAGAGCAACCCAAAATGCCAAATACAGGTGGGGGATACTAGAATCAAGCAAGTGCAAAAATTTAAATACCTAGGAAGTGTTTTAACAGGAGATGGAAAGTGCGACCCAGAGTTCCGAAGGCGAATTGGCATGGCGAAGGACGCGTTCTAGAAGCTGAGTAAGACACGTGAAAATTTCACTAGAAACAAAGAAAAGAGTGCTAGATAATTGGTTTGTTGTTTTGTTTTTATGGCATATCAACACCTCGGCGGGTCATTTATTGCCAACTAAATTTTATTTATTTATTACTGGTAATACCTTTTTCTTTCAACAATTTATTGTTGTTTTTATATAAGTTTTGTGTCTAGTAATACTTTTTTTCTTTTCGAGTATCAAGATTCATTAGGATTTGTTTTTAAAGGGAGGGACCCGAAGTCCTACCTTGTTATTTAACCCATAACTGAAGGGATTAATACCTTTCCCAAGGGTACCAGTGCTTAAGTGAATGCAGGGTATTCAACTGGAATTCGAATTCGGCTCACCGAGTTCTCTTTCCGAGTCGATATCCACTGCACCACAACGCACATCCGTCATTAAACGCTTACAGCCCCTGGTATTCCCAAGCGGTTACCCATATAAGCACTGACCAGGCTCAACGTTGCTTAACTTCGGTGATCGAGCGAGAACCAGTGTATTCAACGTGATAGGCTGTAAGCCAGATTGCTATGTGATATCAGCAGTGAATGTTGGACAATATCATCGAAGATGAAGGAAAAAATTGAAGCAGCGGAAATGTGGTTCTACAGAAGGATGCTGCGGATATCATGGACCGAGCATGTGTG
This sequence comes from Ascarosepion bandense, assembly GCA_037127315.1. Taxonomy (NCBI): domain Eukaryota; kingdom Metazoa; phylum Mollusca; class Cephalopoda; order Sepiida; family Sepiidae; genus Ascarosepion; species Ascarosepion bandense. The sequence continues at coordinate 1,669,282 of JBBBDQ010001014.1, read as the reverse complement.
CAATGATGAGGTTTTGGAAAGAATGGCAAAGAAAAAAAATGAATATTGAGCATCAGGAAGAGACAACTGAAGTTCCTGGGACATGTAATGAGGAAGGAAGGCTTGGAGAACCTGATACGGACAGGCCAGATTGAAGGAAAAATGAGACAGAGAAAGGCAGAAAATAACATATTTGAAGGACCTGACCCGGTGGATGACGGAACGAGGGTTGCGTGGTGTAACAGGAGAAAACGAACTAAGAGCCACCAGGGATAGGAAGATGTGGAGAGCCATGATCGCCTGCGTCCTGAAGGGACAGGATACATAGAAGAAGAAGAAGAAGAAGAAGAAGAAGAAGAAGAAGATAACTAACACCAGGAATAGACAGTTGAAATCTCTAGGGCACTCAGTGACGAAAGAGGACGTAGAGAATTGACCACTCACATCAGCTTGTGCAAAAAGACGTCAGATCAGGAAGTAAGGTGGATCGTGAAAAGGAAACATTGCTAAGACCTATAATTGGATGTTGTGGAGAGCCATAATAACCCACGTCCTGGTGAGACACCACGTAAAGAAGAAGAAGAATATTAATAATACCGTATTAATTTAAATAATTTAAATTATTTTAAATACTTTTTCAAATTGATAGAGTGACATGTGGTTCTACAGATGGATGCTGAGAATACAATGGACTGAACAAGTGAGCGACGATGATGTTTTAGAGAAAAATAGAATAAAAAAGGAGACCTATCAGAAAGAAACAGTAAAAATGACTAAGGTAAATAATGAGGAAATAGGGCTTGAAAATTTTATATTCACGAGACATATTGAAGGTAAGTGGAACAGAGTAGTATAACGTATAACTTGTGTAATCAGTTTGTGTAAATGGGCGTCAGATCACGGAGCAAGGAGGATTGTGTAATGCTACAATGAATACGATGTTGTGGAGAGCCATAATCATTCATGTCCTGAAGGGACACATCAGATGAATGAAGTAGAAGAACAAAAACAAGATGTATGAGACTAATTTTAAATTAATAAAGGTATTTTTTTAAAATTATTCCGTACATATTCACTAGACATCAGATCTGTTGCCAAAGAGTATTTTCAAATTTTCCGCCATCAAAATTATTATTAGATATCGTCACATCTCCCCGAATATGCCACAGAATACATTTTCTTAATCGGACTGACATGGGGATGCCTATTTCAAGAACTGTGGCAAAGATATATCAGCAGCTGATGCTATATTGTAAAAACTATCCCATTGCTAACAGAAGTTTTATTTTTCTTGTAGTCGTATGTATGTCTTCGTTTACAAACGAAGTGAAAGAAAGAAAGCGTACCCTTTCTCGATTTTTTCTCTCGTTGTATTAAGAGTTTTCGAGTTTTCATGTTCTAACCGTGTAACAACACCAACGTACCATTAACATCTGCCCTGCAGTTAAAAATCAGAGCATTTGCGGCTTAACGTATTTACTTCTGTTTATCATAACCTATCGCATTGCAACGAATAAAGATTTATATCAATCATATTATTATTATTATTATTATTATTATTATTATTACTATTTCATTTTTCAGTATGAATCGGTTTCTGCTATGGTCGCACTACCTACCAAGTCTGCAGGAAGACCTAAGACAGGTCGTGGTGTGTTGTTATGGCTCCATTTCATGTTTTTTCATATCACTCTAATATCCCTAACATTACATAGACAAAGTTCTCCTAAGTGTGTGGGCTGTACGTAACAAGACAAACTTTTGTATATCTCTTAAGCTGGGGTTTCCAGGGATTCTTTCAATGTGTTGTTTTGTTCCATTTTTTATCATTCCAAGTGCACCTTCTATCCCTGGCACAATTCTTGTTTTCGATTTCCACATTTTTTCTATTTCACTTTCCAGGTCTTTATATTTTGACAGTTTTTCGAATTCCTTGGTTGCTATGTTACAATCTGCTGGACAAGCCATACCAATTAATAGCAATATTTTTTCTTTTTGGTTTTTAATAATAATGTCTGGCCTATTATTATTATTATTATTATTATTATTATTATTATTATTATTATTATTATAGAACTCAGTCAGTTAAGTGCCATACGTGATACCCGCTTGGGCGATCATGTCTCGAAAGAAGATCTTTTCGCAAGGAGTTGCCATTTCTGTCTGCGGTAGACTGGTCTCCAAGCAAAGCTACAGAATCTAATATGCCCTGTTATTTAACCCATAGCAAGAAGTAAGAGACGGATTTGTAATCTTTCCAGTGCTATTTGCGCGTAAGATAAGACGATAAGATAAAGAGTACTGGATTGTTATGCGAATGCTGGGAATCTCACCAACGATGAAGGAAAGGCTTGAAACAACCGAAATGCAGTTCTACAGAAGGATGCTGAGGATACCATGAACCGAACATGTGAACAACAACTAGGTTTTGGAGAGGAAATAAACATACTTATTATCAGGAAAAGACAGGTGAAGAGTCTTGGATATGTAATGAGGAAGAGGGGCTTGGAGAATCTGATACTCACAGAACAGAGTTCCCATCTTTCTCTTGCCCTTTCTATGACATCCCCTGTAACTGGTTCGTCTTTCTCTTCACTCTCCTCCTATCTAAACTTTTACTCTTATGTAGCCCCCTGCGCATCAGTGGCGGTACCGCCTTGCTTGGGGTGAAACGATTGAAAAACATTATTTTTTCTTTTCTTTTTCATTTATTAAATCTCGCTCTTTTAACGGTTGAAAAATATTGGAAGAGTTACGTCAATCATTTGGCTTATTATTATTATTGTTATTATTATTATATAATAATTCTGCCTGTTCCTTCCTTAGTTACTTAGTGCCTCCGTCCGTTACGCCACTGCAGAAAGATAACACACTTACTCTCTACACGAGCTTTTCCTTCCCCCTCTATCTTTTTACAAACGCTACTCTCCTCAGCCTTTCTCTCACCTTTACCAAACGGAAGGGAAGTAAACAGTGAGAAAGTAGAAGAAGAGAGCCTATAGCATTACCGTAGCAGTAGCAGCTTAAGCTGATGGTTGTAGCAGTAATTGTCTGAGTGTATATGCGTGTGTACTGTACAATATAGCAAAAATAGGTAGGTTTGTTGTCGTGACATAATAATGAAATTTCTGGCCTCTACACCCCTGGTCATTACTCAGTTGGTCTTTTCTGTTTACAATGGACACAAGAGCCATGATTTTTCAGTAATAAAAAAACATTTCCCTTTCAAAATCTCTCACAAAAGAGCGTACAGTATTTTGGTTATGGTCTATGCATACGCTGCTTAATATAAGATTACAGTAAAGTAGCTTTTATGAACATTACTTTTATAGATATTTTAATAAAATTCCACTCTGTGTTATCGTTATTTTATTATCCAATACCTTTATGTTTGGAGACGATACTATCATTTGTATTATGACAAAGTAACATTTTTCCAGGAAATCATAATTATTCTTCCGTGGAAATTCCACGGGTTCCACTAGTTATTATTGTTATTGAATAAAAATTGAATTACAGCTGAAATGGCTAGATGTAACCGTAGGTTCTATGTGATAGTTTTCTTTTCTTACAGTTCTCGCGTGTGGAACTCTCTTAAGTCTTCTGGCTTCCCAGTCAACTTTGACCTTCAAAAATTTAAATGCTATGCCATTATCTTCTGCATTTCTTTTAAAATTCTGTTCTTTTATTGTTCTCTCACCTTAATAGTGTATTTTCTTTCCTTTTCTTATATTCTCTTACCCTCAGTGCACCTTTGCGTCTTAATGACTTTATCGCCTTGCTAGGGGATAATAATTAAATAAAAGAACGAATATATGATAAAACCCCTCATTAAGAGAATCGCCCTTTGTCCCAAAACGAGCTAGTAAGTAATTTTTGGAAAAAAAAAAAGAAAACATCAATTTTAAGCGATTCTTCGAAACAGATAATAGTCACAAATTTCCACCCTATTTCTGGACTTAGGTGTTCAAGGCTCTCCACAGATTCCTTTTATCCGTTTGTTTTAAATTATGAATTCTTGGGAATTAAATTATGAATTCTTGGTTCCTCCACGGTTTTAAATTCAAAGCAGTTCTTTTCTTGCATTCACTGCTAACCTTGTCTAAGCAGCTGAGAATTATATAAGGATCTATGCCTTTGAAAATTATATTAGTGCGAAAAGGCAATTGGCTCCATCAGAATTTGAACTCTCTTCACTGGTTCCACTTTCTATGTCAATAGCCGTTATGTAACTCTTGTTTCTTATGTAAAGATTGCTAATTATTCCTAAGATCAATGTAGTATCTGTGCCGGGTCAGAACTTGACTCTGTTGTTCTAAAACCAGTGTTTTATCGTACTACAGTGCCTATCAATGAGTGGCGACTGGTTCCGGATATTTTAATCATGTGGTAGCATCTCCCTCGGAAGATAACGTACACAGACGGCTGCGTAATTATTGCGTCGGTGGCGGCTGGGTAATTTTTCTTTGGTCCAAATTTATGCATAAAGGCTCCTAAAAATGAAACCGACCATGTGCAGGTAGTTATTGGAGGATTAGGTAATGAAATCGAAGTGGAGCATCGGTGCTCTCTGCGAAAACTCTTTATCAAATCTTATGAATTTTCATTCAGCATTATATACGAGGGTTATAAAAAAGGGTAGGATGTGCGTTGTGATGCAGTGGATATCGACGCGGAATGACAAATCAGTTGAATTCATTGCATCACTTACGCACAAATACCCTTAGGAAAGGTATTAATCCGTCTCTTCCCTCCAGTTATGGGTTAAATAACATGACAGATTGGGTTCTATAGCTTTGGTTGGCAACCAGTTTACCGCAGAAAGTAATGGAAACCTACTGCGGGATAATCTTCTGCCCAGTCAATCATGTCGCTTTCGAAACATGATCACCCAAAGCGTGTATCACTTATGGCACTTAACTGACTGACTGAATTTAATAGTTGAAGACATGATTAAGGGGTCTACTGGGCATAAACTGGAGGATCCGTTTTATATCGTTATGAAGTAATAAACTGAACCCGCACTAATTACTACTTAATAATATAATACATCTCTTCCTTCCAGTTATTGGTTAAATAACAGGACAGATTGGGTTCTATAGCCTTGGCAACCTGTTTAACTCAGAAAGCAATGCCAACCTAATGCGGGATAACCTTCTGCCCAGTCAGTCATGTCTCTTTCGAGACATGATCGTCCAAAGCGTGTAGTGTATCACGTATGGCACTTAACTGACTAATATAAAAAAAAGTATCCGCACTTTCGCCATAACATATCTTTAGACAGGAGTGCGGATAATTTTTTACTTTCCCTCATATATATATATATATATATATATATATATATATATATATATACAAAAATCTAAAGTGAGCCAAAACCTACCGCGGTTTCACACTACGGATTGTAACGGAATTAGGTTCTGTTTGTTAGTGTTTTTTTTTTAAGGTTTATTTTAGTATAAATTTACGGCCTACATACTTACAGAGTCTATTTAGTTATTATTTTTAATTTTTATATATATATATATAGATAGATAGATAGATATAGATATATATATTCGAGTGAATACAGAACGAATAAAGAATTCTTACAACGTCCAAAACATTAATTTAAAACAGTGCTCGATATATAATATATAGAGCTGTGAATATTTATTATAGATTATATTTTAGAACATGTACATAATTATTCTATATATAACCGCTACAAAGGTACGTTCGTTTCGACATTGAAACTTCAATGTCTCATCAGGCGGTGTGATGTTCTAAAATATAATTTATAATATATATATATATATATATATATATATATATATTATTTTCTAAACATATGCTGTTAAATATAAGAGACAATGAATGTCTATTATGTTTAATCATGAGCCGTTCTAAACGTCGTATTTTTGCTTTAATTTCAGTTGAAAATAAAGACAAAAATTTTCCAACATTCGGATAATTATTTATTGATTTTCTTCTAAGCTTTCGGCTCACATGAGCCATCTTCAGAGAAGTTGTTTTAAACTGAAATATAACATCCACCATCACCGACGATTTTATTTTGTGTTGACATAAAACTCCGCTTGGCAACGGCAATAGTTACCAAAAATAATAAACGCAGTTCTTAAATTTGCGATACGGTTTTATGACGTCACACCGCGGGATAGCGCGAAATGACAACAAAACCATGTCGTCAAATGCAATGTAATATGTTATTTCCTGTTTTAAAGTTGATTTTATTGAGTGTTGGTTGTTTTGTTTTGATGTACATGGCCTCCAATATATGTAGGTTCCTCTTACTGTGTGTATGAGTAAGGATCACCGTATTGTTGACCAAAAATTATTTTTGGTAACTATTGCCGTTGCCAAGCGGAGTTTTATGTCAACACAAAATAAAATCATCGGTGATGGTGGATTTTATAATATTTCAGTTTAAACTACATCTCTGAAGATGGCTCATGTGAGCCGAAAGCTTAGAAGAAAACCAATAAATAATTATCCAAATGTTGGAGAATTTTTGTCTTTATTTTCAACTGAAATTAAAGCAGAAATACGACGTTTAGAATGGCTCATGATTAAACATAATAGACATTCATTGTCTCTTATATTTAATAGCATATGTTTAGAAAATATATATATATATATATATATATATATATATATATATATATATATATATATGGGTGATGTAAATATGACATGTGGGGAGCTGCTGAAAATTTATTAACTCGGTCACGAAGATACTTTTAAACATCTGATTTAATAAAATGTTATGGGATGTGGGTCGATCGGTAAAAAAAATTCCGGAACTCCTCATAAATTAGATATCCAGATTGTCATATTTTAATTTATCAAAACCACACGCGCGGGGTTTATTAATTGATTCGTTTTTGTTTTTTTTTTGTTGTTTTGTTTTGTTTTGTTTTATGGTTTATCAACCCTTTTTAGGTTATATATAGACAAACCCCAATATTTTTAGATTGCAAGAATATTTTGGAGATAATAACGATTTACTGATACTAGTTCTACTAATTAACCCATAGCTGAGGGAGAGAAGATATTTTCTCCAAAGGTATTTGCACGTAAGTAAATATAACAAACCCAACCAGAATTGGAACTCAGCTCTCTGATTTTCAATTCTGACCCGTTATCTATTAAACTACTCGTGCAACCAAACTACAGTACCTAGCTAGTATTCACAATACTAACCAGGCTCGACGTTGCTTAACTTCGGTAATTGTATGATAGAATATGTTTTAATTTGAGATGACCGTCAGCCTCAGAGAATGATCAAAAGAGTAACAAAAGATAGGAAGGGCTATGGTTGTCGATGTCCTGAAGTGTTAAAGAATGTTAACCTTTAATATGGTTTCGTTTTCTTCAAATAAAATGTCTTACCACAGAGACCTCTGGTATTTAGTCCTAAGCTGTGATCACTGAGTTACGTCAATGCTAGGATGTGGGAGTTATTTGAAAGCGTTCGGCATATATTTTGCTAGTGCGTGCGTTGGGTGAACATTCGACCTTCAATTAATGCACTCAACATCAAAGTAGACGTTAATGCATATGAATGCTAGTGTGGTGGGAAAAAGATAAGTTTTCATCCGCTAAGCAGTTTTTTTTTTCTTTTTATGTTTAACAAATATATTTGAAGAAACTGGGATAGACAGCCAGATAGGCTTTCGCTCAAGATATACAGAAATATATTTATAAATGTATATAAGTTAGGCTTACGGGCATCAGATTGGCGTGTTGTCAACCAAGATTATCAAGGTAACAATTATTTTTCTGCCTTAAGCTAGACAGGGGAATTAATTAAGGCAGATCGGTTTACCCAAAATTCTTACTTACCCGTTCTCGTCTCTGTCCACAATAGATGCATCAGAGTGACGAGAACGTTCTGGCAAAATATCTGGCAAGAGAGCAAAAAGTCGTGACTAGGAACACGGACATTGAAAACCGAACGAGTGACGTTTCATTGCGACTCTAGGTGCTCTCTTGAGGAGACCCCGTGCTTAGAGCGTTTAATCTAAACTTATTTATAAATGGAACACCGTCTGTGTGTGTGTGTGTGTCCGTTACCTATAGATTCCGAAACGGCTGAACCGATTTTCTTTAAAATTTACTCAGTTGTACTATAAGCGTCTGCGAGTGTTCTTAAGTAGGTTTTTGTCGAGGTATCCCCGATAAATATCGAAAATCGAGTTATAGAAGGAGTGGTCTGATTATAATCAAATTTGATACACTCATAGACAAAGACAGAAGAAACGATATTCAAGTTTCAAGGTTGCAGTTCTTACAATAGTGCAGAAAATCGATAATATATATACATAAAAGGCAAGATGTTTGTGTGTGTGTCTGTTTATCTGCCTGTATGTCTGTATTTTTTCAGCCCTTTTATTTTAGTTTTTGCTTCGGGTTTGGCTTTAAGTAGGTATAATTGTAGTTTTTAGTCTCAGCCATGATACCATTTACTCAGAGGACTTATTTAGCCTTCAAAATTCAGTTTACGACGAAAAACATTTATTTGATATCGATAGCAGGAAATCAAAATTTGTCTTACATCCATTCATTTTTCTTTCAGTCTACGTTTTCGCTTTAATTGGAAACAACTATTGCTTTTTAGTCTTTTGTGCCAACGTCCAGAGTCTGAACTCCAGGACCATGGATTAGTTTTAAAGTTTTCCTTACACTCGATCAACGCCGGGCTATACTGCTAGTGTATATATATATATATATATATATATATATATATACTAGGTGTGATTGGTAAATTGTCGCAATTATTTTATTATTTCAAATATTCTTTAGGCTGAGTCTGAGCTCCAGGACCATGGATTAGTTTTAAAGCCTTCATTACACCCGAGCAACGCCGGGCTATACTGCTAGTGGAACTTAAGCTCAACCCAGATCTCAAGTAGAAACCATGTATACGATACCTCTCTAAAGATATTGGGAAAATGGTCAATCCTTGTACCGTTTTTGTAAGTATCTTTATTCTCCTGGTATCTTCTAACTTTACAGGAAACTGTTAGTCAGTTGTGGTGCAGTGGATATCGACTCGGAATGAGAAATCGGTTAGCCGAGTTCGAATTCTGGTTGAATTCCTTGCATTCACTTACGCACAAATACCCATCAGAAAGGTATTAATCCTTCTCTTTCCTCCAGTTACGGTTTAAATAATAGGACAGATTGAGTTTTTGCCTTGGCTGGCAACCAGTCTACCACAGAAAAAATTACAAGCAATGCATTTTTTTAATTAAAAATTTACAAATATATTTTTCAAAAAGTTACCAGCAATACATTTGTGTGGTTTTTTAATTTAAGATTTACTAATATATTTTTCAAAAAAATTTTCAGCAATAAAATGGTGTATTTTTGTAATTAAAACTTTACCAATATATTTTTCAAAAAGTTACCAGCAACACATTTGTGTACTTTTTTAATTAAAAATTTACACATATATTTTTCAAAAAGCATTACTTTTTGATATCAATGGGTGCCTTTAGGAGTTTTTTTTAAACCTTGATTATCCTTCTCACTCGTATGTGAAAGACTCTTTCTCTCTTCCATTTCCGGTCTGGCGCTTATATATATATATATATATATATATATATATATATATATCTTTCTATCAACAGGTTATATTTCGTGTCCATATCCTAAGTGCAGCTGGATCGACCCTCAGTTTACCTAGCGAGGGTAGAGACTGACATGCTTTGAGGTATGGTTCTGCGCATGACTGCTTATGACACAGATTTCCACATCAACTCTCAGACTTCTCTGATGTTCTAGTGACTGAGACCAAAAGTCTAGTTAGATATTTCTTACGGTGAGCGCAGTACATGTTGACGTCTCTTAGAACAAAGGTCCCGCATTAACACAAAATTCGAGTCAGGCCATCTGGTATTTTGTGGTAGTAACGACATACTAAAGAATTCGTGGGAACCATGTCTAATGTAGCATTAGAGCATCTATTATTGTTATTATGTCATTTTCATCATATTTCGATTTCTGCTATGGTCGCACTACCAACCAAATCTGCTGGAAGACCTAAGGTAGGTCGTGGCGTGTTGTTATGGCTCTATTTCATGTTTTTTCTATCTCCCCTATCATCCCTAGCGTTACATAGACAAGGTTTTCCCTAGTGTGTGGGCTGTACTTAATAAGACAATTTTTTGTATATCTCTTATATTTCCAGGGATTCTTTCAATGTGTTGTTTTGTTCCATTTTAATCATTCCAAGAGCACCTACTATCACTGGCACTATTTTTGTTTTCAATTTCCACATTTTTTCTATTTCAATTTCCAAGTCTTTATATTTTGCCATTTTTTAAAATTCCTTAGTTGCTATGTTACAATCCGTTCGACAAGCCATATCAATTAATAGACAAGTTTTTTCTTTCTGGTTTTTAACAATAATGTCTGGCCTATTTGCTTCAATTTTTCTATCTGTGTAGATGTTGTTATCCTATAGAATGGTTACATCTTCTATTTCTGTAACCGGTGCTGGGTGATGTTCATACCAGTGTTTGTTTACAGATTTTCCATAGTGTTTGCACATTGTCCAATGTAAATATTGCCCCACTCTATCGTGACAATTTTTATATTCATTTGGGGCAAGTACAGAACAACCTGAGATTAGATGGTTTATTGCTTCTTGGTGTTTATCACAAAACCTGCATTTTGGATCCACATTATTATGTATAATATTTGCTTGAAAGTTTCTAGTGAAAAGGTCTTGCGCTGCCATAATAAAGCCTTCAGTCTCAGACTTTAATCCAGATTCGCGTAACCATCGATGAGTATTAACTTTATCAACATTGAATTTATTTGCATGTTCTGGATATTGACCATGGAGAGGTTTGTCTTGCCAGCGTTGTTTCATCTGTTCAAGAGCTTTATCTTTGGCTTTCATTTTCATATTTTTTGCCGCAATAGTTGGTTCTTGGCTTCTGTTTTGCTTTTCTACAGAATCTACTAAAGGTAAATATTGTATGTATTTACTGATTTCTTTTATTATTGAATATGTTTTCTTTCTTTCTACATGTTGCTTGACTAATTGTATCATCCAGTCCTTTGTTGTTTCTATGTATGTTAGTAAGCCAATAGTTGTTGTCTTTTATGACAATTCTATCTGAATAAGACCTCTTCCACCTTCTTTACAGGGTATGCATAGTCGGTCTACATCAGCCTTTGGATAATGCATCTTATGCTTAGAAAGAAGCTTTCTTGTTTTAGAATCCATTCGCCTGATGTCGTTTAGAGTCCAGTTTAAGTTGTTTGAAACTATATTGGACCGCTGGGATGGCAAAGTTATTAATGGCCATAATTGTGTTCTGAGAATTCAATTCGGTTTTTAATATCAGTAGTAGCCTTCTATGGTACTCTTTACGCACTATTTCTTTCATTTTTTATGGTGAATGTTTTCACTTTCATTTACACCTAGGTATTTATAAGCTTCTTCTGGATTTAATTCTTTTATTGTTACATTTTTTCGGTTCCCAACGAGAGACCTAAGGTTAAAATGGCTTGATGACATTTTTATACGAATCATCTTGGTAAAAGAAAATAATAATAATAATAATTATTATTATTATTATTATTATTATTATTATTACTGAGATGCTGAGTAATTCAACTATTAAAACTTGCTCTTCTTTTAATTCGAACTACTGTCTCCATCTTAAAATACAAGTCTACACTGATATTGGTTGGGCAATGGTTAACAAGCTTCTCTCTGTATAACCTATTATAACTGAGTAGTGAGTTCGATCCTCACTGGGCACCCCATACCTTCGCCCTTGTG
>JBBBDQ010001014.1:1635000-1652500 GCA_037127315.1 Ascarosepion bandense | reverse complement strand
CAACTTATGTTATTTTTCTTTGTAATAAATTTCTATTTTAGCATTCAAAATGTATATTATTTCACGCTTCTACACTAATTCATGCATACCAACTGACAACCAACCTTTTAATGATAATTCTGATGATAATTCAACATAAAACTTGTAAGTTGTAGGGAGTTCGGTTAAGTCTGACACAATGCCGAAACAAAGAAACATTAATCAGCTCCTTACACTTCAAGATAAACACGCATAAACTTAGATAGATAGATAGATAGATAGATAGATAGATAGATAGATAGATAGATAGATATGAACAGTCTCGGATAGATAGATAGATAGATAGATAGATAGATAGATAGATACTGACAATTATGAAGGATAGATAGATAGATAGAGAGATAGATAGATAGATAGATAGATAGATAGATAGATAGATAGATACTGACAATTATGAAGGATAGATAGATAGATAGATAGATAGATAGATAGATAGATAGATAGATAGATAGATACTGACAATTATGAAGGATAGATAGATAGATAGATAGATAGATAGATAGATAGATAGATAGATAGATAGATAGATAGGATGAATGTGAAACTGATCTTTGCCGGTAATATCTCTGTAAATGATCTTTGCAACAACTTTTATAATAATTTCGTCAAAGCGAAATAACTTTTATTTAGAAATTTTTTGTTTTTGTTGGGCATGCGGCCGACATTTCGACATTTATATATCCGACTAGCAGTATAACCCGGCGTTGCTCGGGTGTACTGAAAGCTTTAAAACTAATCCGTGGTAATGAATCCGTGGACTCTTTGGACGTTGGCACGAAAAACTAAAAAGCAATAGTTTTTTCCAGTTAAAGCGAAACCGCAAACTGAAAGAAAAATGAATGGATGTAAGTCAAATTTTGATTTCCTGCTATCGACATTAAATAAGTTTTTTCGTCGTAAGCTGAATTTTGAAGGCTAAATAAGTCCTCTGAGTAAATGGTATCATTGTTGAGACTAAGAACTACAATTATACCTACTTAGAGCCAAACCCGAAGCGAAAACTAAAATAAAAGGGCTGAAAAAAATACAGACATACAGGCAGAAAAACAGACAGACATACAAACGTATTGCCTTATATATATATATATATATTATCGATTTTCTGCACTATAGTAAGAACTGCAACCTTGAAACTTCTGAATATCATTTCTTATATCTTTGTCTATGAGTGTATCAAATTTGATTAAAATCGGACCACTCATTCTATAACCCGATTTTTTCGATTATCGATTTTCGATATTTATCGGGGGTACCTCGACACAAAACCTAGCTAAGAACACTCGGAGACGCTTATAGTACAACTGTGTAAATTTTTAAGAAAATCGGTTCAGCCGTTTCGGAGTCAATAGGTAACGGACACACACACACACATACACGCACACACATAAGCACACGCGCAGACAAAGTTCCATTTATAAATAAGTTTAGATATATGTTTATACTTATTATAAACAGAAAATTCTGAAAACATATCAGCAATGCACGCCAGGTATTTGAGAAAACGATGTTCAACAAATGGAAAGTATGATCCAACGTCATATAACGCGACACAAATCAACTTTTATCATCGTTCTTCTTCTTCTTCTTCTTCTTCTTCTTCTTCTTCTTCTTCTTCTTCTTCAAGTTTTTCCTTCATCTTTGATGATATTGTCCAGCATTCACTGCCATATTGAAGAACTGATATCTCATAGTAATCCAGTACTTTCTTTTTTGTTTCTAGTGAAATCGTCCTGTTTCTTAATACTTTACTCAACTTCTGGAATGCTTCCTTCGCCATGCCAATTCGCCTTGTGTCGCACTTTCCGCCTTCTGTTAGAACAATTCCCAGGTATTAAAAGTTTTGTTCCTGCTTGATTCTAGTATCCCCGCCCTGTATTTGGCATTTGGGGCTGTCCTTTTTACTGATGACCATGCATTCGGTTTTCGTGCAGTTTATTTCTAGTCCTTTCTTATCACTCTCTTCAGCTACCTTCTGTAGGAGGTCTTGTACTTTCCTTTCTGTGTCTGCTATCAGCACTGACGAGAACATTAACTATGTAATTCTTAATCTGACATGGGAAATGAAGTCATACAATGCTAAGGGATAATAACCGCCAAGCAAATTATACTGGAAATATACAATGGAGAAGCTCAGAAGACACAAAGAACCAAATTGAATGAAAGGTTCAAAATCGCAGTTCTACACTGAAAAACATATACAAGTGCCGACTGCAGGAGTAACCATCTAGTGGTGCGCTACCTCAGAGAAAAGCTACGGAAACTAAAGAATTCCAATGTAATACCTAAACAGCAATATTACAGACTCCTGAACAACACATGTTGCAAGAAATATAGAAGTTATGCACGAATATAACCTGCACGAGAAAACCTAATCAAAGTGGAACATGCTGAGAAAAACACGACTGGCGTTGGTTAACGAGATCAAAGAATGAATGGATGACAGAAGAGATTTTCAAGATGATGAAAAAGTGACAGCAAACAGTGCCAAGTAATGGAAAAGAATACTGAACACTAAACATGTAAAATTAAAAACAAATGTAAGCAGGCTAAAAATGAATTGATTAATGAAAAACGAGCAGAAATAGAATTAGCAATAAAAATACAGCAAGTATGCAATCAGATTAAATTCAGTCAGTTAAGTGCCATACGTGATACACGCTTTATGCGATCATGGCAAAAGAGACATGACTGACTGAGCAGAAGATTACCTCGCAGTAGGTTGCCATTACTTTCTGCGGTAGACTGGTTGCCAGCCAAGTCTATAGAACCCAATCTGTCCTATTATTTCACTCATAGCTAGAGGAAGAAGAGATAAATTAGATTATAAGGTAGTAATTAGTGGGGGATCAGTTTATTACTTCATAACAATAGAAAACCGAGCCCCTACTTTATGCTTAGTAGAAGCCTTAATCATGTTTTCAACTATTATATTCAGTCAGTCAGTTAAATGCCATACGTGATGTACGATTCAGCGCTCATGTCTCGAAAGAGGCATGACTGACTGGGCAAAAGATTATCCCGCAGTACGCAGATGACACTACAATATACTCCCGCTCCAGTAAGAAACCTGTCGTGGCGGACAGACATAATCTCGCTGCTGACCTTGAGCGAGATCTACACTCTGTGGTGAACTGGGGCAAGAAGTGGCTTGTCAACTTCAATTCCTCTAAGATCAAGCTGTTGTCTGTCAACCATTACAGGCAACCTCTTCTGCCTCCCATAAGCATGGACCAGAAGATTCTCCCGGAGAGTAATACACTACGCCTCCTCGGACTTACCCTGTCCACAGACCTCAAATGGAACCACTATATTGAATCCATAGCAAAATCTACTGCTAAGAAGATTGGGTCACTATGTCGATCCAGGATGTTTTTTCCACCTGAATCCATCCTGCATATATACAAGTCAACCATCCGTCCGTGCATGGAGTACTGCTGCCATTTATGGTCAGGTGCCCCTGCCGTTCTCCTCAGTGTTCTTGACAAGCTCCAAAGGAGAGTCTGTAATGTGATAGGTACTGATCTGGCGACTAGACTGCAGCCACTTTCCCATCGTCGAAATGTGGCCTCTCTCTGTCTCTTCTAAAATACTTTCATGGCTTCTGCTCGGATGAACTTAAGTCACTGATGCCTCCTCAACAGGTGTTTACCCGTGCAACCAGACTGGCAACTGGGTCCCACTCATTCACAGTCAGGTTAGCCAAATGCAGACGACAATTCTACTCCTGCAGCTTCCTCTCTCGCACTTCTCGCCTGTGGAATTCACTCCCGTATTCTTGCTTTCCTGACGGCTACGACCTCCAGAAATTTAAAAGCAAAGTTAATACTCACCTACTAACCACTGGCCTCTAGCTCTCTCCCCTTCCCTGTATAATCTTCACTTTCTCTCCACCTATGTATCTGTCATTGCACCTGCTTTCTCAGCTTTCTATTGTTCCTTTCTAACTAGCTTGTACTCCTCACTCTTTTCTAATTAATCTTTCTACATTTATGTAACCCCCTGCACATCAGTGGCGTTTCTGCCTTGCTCGGGGTGAAATGATTAAAAAAAAAAAAAAGTAGGCTGCCATTACGTTCTGCGGTAGACTGGTTGCCAACCAAGGCTATCTTTTTTTTTTATTCAGAAACTGGAGAAAAATTAGTCTACTAATTAGGGAAAGAAAAAGAAAAAGAAAACGAAAAGGAAAAAGAAAAAGATAGAATAAAATCAAATAAATAAGAAAAGAAAAAAATTGACATCGTCTGGGTTCGCAAAAAAATATATACATATACATGCGCATACACACATATATATGTGTGTACACACCTATATACAAAAAATTCATATACACACAATATACATGTGTACACATACATGCACACATATACACACACACACACACATATATATATATATATATACATATTCCATATGCACTCACACACATACATATAAAAATATAAAAAATTAATGAATATTATGAAAAGGAGCATTTAAATAGCAAAAATTTTTTTTCCAAAATTATATATAGCCCTCATACATAAATACATATATACATATATATACATATATATACAAATATGCACATCCACACACAAACATACACATATACATAAAAAAAAAAAATTAAAAAAATTATAGAAAAATTTAGAATTTAAAAATTAAAAATTAAAAATTAGAAGTTAAATTTTAATATCTGCCCTATGGCGGCACTTGTTTATAAATTCCCTCCTAAGGTTCAAAAGTAAGTCCTGATGAGGATACTTCAAAATCAAAATCTTCTCCAATAAACACAGACGACACCTATCACGAAAACTTTTAGGAGTACAAGCTGAGCCTATTAATTTCCAGCTGATTATAGGGTCCTGCCCTTCCTCCTTCATTTCCCAGAACCTACGTGATAGTGCCGTCTGGAATCTCTGTTAAGGGTTCGAAAACGAGTACTTGTGATTATAAAGCCTCTGTTTGAAAGAGCCCGCGGACATGCCAATATAGGTCCGGTAATTGTCCTTGTTATTAGATGGAGAAATGCGGGCTTCATAAATTACATGGGTGGATTTACATTTGCCTTGCACCGGGCAGGCATCCACAGAATAACAATTGCATTTATCGCCAATTCCGGATTTAACTTCCGTATTATTTAGGTTCATTAATATTTGTTTATTGTAGGAATTAATTATATTATCTATATTTGAGGTGCAAGAATAACTAATTTTTAGGGTGAACCTATTAAAAATTTTATTTAAGGGATTGTTATTATTATTAAAATGTTTATCGATTAATCTGAGAAAATACCAATATTTATATTAGTTGGCTTACAATAAGGAGGGTTAAACCAAATTATCTTCCTTTTTCTACATTTTCGGGTGTTTTTAGTTTTTGATGATTCTGGGTTTATAGCAGGCTTATCATACTTTAACTTATTAACAAAACCGCTTTTCTGAAGGGCCTTATCGTAAATTTCTTTGCTTGCGTTGAAAATTTTTATATTGGAAGATAATTGGTTAACCCTATTATTTACTATCTTGGGTATTTGTCTTATAATATTCTTGGGGTGGTTGGATAAACTATTTATATAGGTGGGAGAACTATTTTCTTTGAGAAAGGGTTGGTAGGAACCATCATTTAAGTTAAGGGTGATATCTAGATAGTTTACAATTTTGAGATTGGAAGTAACCTCAACCTTAAATCCAAGAAAATTTAGGGCTCTGATAATTTTCTTATGTATTCTATTAGTGTAAGGCCCATTGGAATTGGGAATACATATCAGTCCATCATCCCGATATAGGCCTATTAGTTTAGGGTCTAAAAATCTACCTAAAATATCTAAAATATAAATGCCTATTAGATCTGCTACCTGGGCAGAATCATAGGCTCCCATAGGGACATCAAAACTATCTTCAGGCCCTTTAGTCTAAGTAGAACTATCAAAGGTGAGAATAGATTTTCTAGCTCCCAGTATAATTCTATAGTCACAATCCGAAATATTAACATAACCCCTAGCAAAGTCTATACAATCCACAAGAAGTTTTTTTGATATAGAGGAATAGAAATCCACAATATCAAATTTAAGGAAAGTGGATTTAGATTTGTCATTGATATTATCAAACCATTTTATGGTATCTAAGGAACTCTTCCAAAGATTCAGTTGTAAATTAGATTGTAACTTCTCTATTAAGTTCTTCAGAACCACCCTAGAAACTATGCCTAATTCACTCTTAGTGGGATTAATTAGTCTAGTTTGTAATTTATTTTGGAAATTAGGCTTGTGGTCCTTAAATAAAATGTAAGCTTCTTTGGTAGAAATTTTTCCAATTCTATCACTAATATTTAGTTCATTTGCAAATTTAGCCATATCGGAGTTAATTTCCGATAAAATTAGGTTACCTCTGTCTATTTTGTAATGACT
The DNA here is from genome assembly GCA_037127315.1 of Ascarosepion bandense. Lineage (NCBI taxonomy): Eukaryota > Metazoa > Mollusca > Cephalopoda > Sepiida > Sepiidae > Ascarosepion > Ascarosepion bandense. The sequence continues at coordinate 1,646,073 of JBBBDQ010001014.1, read as the reverse complement.
AGTTATACTATTTTTAAGGATATTTAGGTAATTGGTGGTATTACACTTGTAAATGTTATTTGATTTGTCCGATTTTATCCATAGGTCTTTGGAATTCTTTAAGGTATTAATGTTCGACTTTAATAAATCCTGGAATTCATTTGAAGTACCCCGGAACTTGATTTTGGGGATCAAATTAAAAAGGTCTTTTTCAAACGAGTTTAAAAATTTGCATACCGGTGGAGTTCTTAGAGTTTTTAAATCAAAGCACTCTGTAGAATCAGGAGAAGAATCCGTTGAACGCAGGTAAAAGTAGGCTTTCCATCGAAGCCTCCTCACAAAACTTTCAATTTTTTCCGTAAGATGGAAGAGAAAGGAATCCAGATTAGGAAAAGGAATATTCTTCAAAGAATAATCCGGGGTAAATTTCTCCATAGGAAAGGTGGTGTTGTATTGGTAGAAAAAATCCGGGAATAAACCAAGAGAGCTCAACTACCAAAAGGTAGGAGCAAAATATCAATTTTTTCTTTTCTTATTTATTTGATTTTATTCTATCTTTTTCTTTTTCTTTTTCGTTTTCTTTTTCTTTTTCTTTCCCTTTATTTTTCTTTTTCTTTTTCTTTTCTTTTATTTTTTATTTTTTAATTTCTTTGCAATCTATTTAAAAAGGAAAAGTAGACTAATTTTTCTCCGGTTTCTGAAAGGATTTTTCTGTTGCTGAGGTGATATGTTGTCCCCCGTGGGGATCTTCATATCGAAATGGCCATTCAACATCTTTGAATTAATACTTTTTTAATATATATTTGCTCTGTAATATTTTATTACATGGAGCTCTCTTCCTGTATCATTTTTTAATATTAAAATAAAATTTTTAATATTAATTAGGATCGGGTTTTTTGGAATTTACCTTCCTGCTTTTTTCTCTTGGATTGAAGTATCTGAATTAAAATATATATATATATATATATATATATATATATGTGTGTGTGTGTGTGTGTGTGTGTGTGTGTGTGTGTGTGTGTGTTACGGAAATTAACGATGATTAACGAATCTGATTATAAACAACCCACAATTTGAAATGCATTTTTTTAACATTATTTTTTATCGATTCTCGTATTTAAATAGATATTCTGTTTATAATCAAACAATATTATATATTTATTTCTACCGACGTGATTATTTTACGATAAATTTTTGTTACGTAAATCTGTGTCATTCAATGTTTACATTTGTTGAAATTACGATATATTTCAGAGCAGAGTTGGTTATTACGATGAATCGAAAATTGTGTTATAGGCTTAATTTGACTTCGTTTAGACTGATCGTCATTCGTTGTCGAGAGGTCTAAGACACTCCAGATCACTTATGTGAATAGAGATCGCAGGTTCGAATCCTGCCGAATGACACTGAGCCACTTACCCGACGGACTGAGCGGAGACTTCAAAGACACTCCTAACAAACAAACGCTCACACATACATCCGCACAAACTCTTTTCGGCATTTACTGCTATGAACATTTTAACGACCTATGTACCAACCAAAAGACATTATTTTTATTTGTAAAAACCTCAATTGATATATATATATATATATATATATATATATATATATATATATATATTAATCATATCACCCCAAGCAAGGCGAAAACGCCACTGATGCGCAGGGGGCTACGTAAGAGTGAAAAGACTGGAAAAGAGAAAAACCGGAAACCACATCCTAAACAAGAAACAAGGGATGAGCCTCTTCACCTGTTCAATAGATGTGGGTGGAGTGTGAGCCGGGCGATAGTTTAGTCTATCTACTCCAATTGAAAAAATAAAATAAAATAAAAAAGTGAAAAGATTGAAAAAGAGAAAAACCGGAAACCACAACCTAAACAGGAAAAAAAAAATTATCTTATACAGAATGGTCAGTCAGTTAAGTGCCATACGTGATACATGCTTGGCCGATCATGTCTTGAAAGAGACATGACTGACTGGGCAGATGATTATCCCGCAGTAGGTTGACATTACTTTCTGAGGTAGACTGGTTGCCAGCCAAGGCTATAGAATCCAATTTGTCTTGTTATTTAATCCATAATTGGAGGGAAGAAACGGACTAATACCTTTCCCAAGGGTATTTGTGCGTAAGTGAATGCAAAGAATTCAAATGGAATTCAAGCTCAGCTTCCTCGATTTCTCGTTCTGAGCTAATATCCACTGCTCCACAATGCATATCTGCACACAGAATGGTAACAAACAGTAATTGTTCTTATCTTAGAATCAATGATAATTATGCTGAATTTGAAGATGTGCATAAAGTGGTTTGGTCATGTGTGCGTATGTATATATTTTATATTAGGTCTCTCCAATGATTCGCTAACAAATATTGTTTCTATACACAATTTGATTTTCTTGTTTTATACCCCTCTTATAGTGGGCTATCTACTAACAAGGCCAAATTCAGTTAATCTGTTTCAACACACAAATACACTTCAGACGGTGTTAGAGTAACTCATCTCACCCATTACAGTGGTGACACCTTAGGGTCTTCAGAACTATGTGTTCATTTCAGTATCATTCCAATGACATCACTAGCTGTTTCCTTATCAGGAAACATTCTGTATTCATTGCATTCATACTCGTTCTACAATTTTCTTCTCACTATAGCTGTCGGGCTAGGACCAAAGTGTAGTATCTGTCTTCTTTATTGCTTATTCTAATGGAAATATCAGCTCGTTACTTCATAGGGTAAAATGTTTACACCGCTTCAGAAAGTATCTACATCCATCTGTCATAGTATTCGTCTATATTTCTGATATGAGGTATTATTTCCAGCATTTACATTATTCGGACTGTTGTCCTCATCTTTGTTGCCATTTGTACGACGTTTAACAATAGATCATTCTATTTGTTTATCTTTCTGAGATGAGGTAGTATTTACAGTATTTACATTATTCGGACTATTGTCCTTATCTTTGTTGTTATTTGTAGATGATTGCAACACAAGAATAGGAAGTGATTTAACATTGAGTGGAGTCCGCTTAATTATTACTTACAACTGGGTCATAAATTAATTTTCAGGTCAGATAATAAGTTTGTGAAATATTTGACTTCGGTGTCATGAATAAATTTCTGGACATATCACTAATTTTATTTACTTGATATTATTGCGTCTTGATACTGATTAAACCACAAATTGTAATCAAATGTCAGGCTTTAATTATGAAAAAATAATAATAGCAATTATAAAAAATGAATTATAGCAGTTTACTATAGTAATTGATTATAGAAGTTAAGTTTTTTTTTATAATCGTGTCACCCCAAGCAAGGAATTTTACTGCCACTGTTAAGCAGGAGAGGTAAGTTATGAGGTAAGTTATGAGAAAGGAGGTAAGTTATGAGAAAGACTGACAGGTTACAGGGGGTGTTAGGAAGAGGGTAGGAGAAGGATGAGAATACTGATGAGAGAGAGAGAGAGAGAGGATGCAAGTTAATGAAATAGGAGATGACTATTGACTTTACATTTGAATTCTTAAAGATTTTAACTGTCGGGAAAGCAAGTAAACGGAAGGGAATGCCACAAGCGGGAAGTAAGAGAGAAAAAGCTGATGGAGTAGAATTTGCGTTTACATTTTATTGGTTTCACAGTAAAAGGCTGGGATCTAGTTGCTAATCTTGGAGCTCGAGTGAATTCATACGTAGGGGGCACCAGGGAGCTAAGTTCATCTGAGCAGAAGCCGTGAAAGTATTTGTAGAATAGGCACAGGGAAGCCACATTGCGCCGGTGAAAAACTGACTGTATCCGAGCTGCCAAGTCGGGATCGATCACATTACAGATTCTCTGTTGGATATTGTCAAGGATCCCTAGGTGGATAGCAGGAACACCCGACCAGATATGGCAGTAGTATTCAAAGCACGGGCGGACGGTAAATTTGAATGTGTGCAGGACTGTTTCAGACGGGGATAAATTCGTGGCACTGCATAGAGAATCGATCTTTTTAGCAGTTTCTTAGATACTTTAAAAGGGATCTAAATATCTATTTTAATTAATGAAATGTACAAGGTGCAAGATATTTGAAAAATGTACACCTAATTTCCACATTTTCTTTCGATGATATCCATATGTGTGCCGCAATTTTCCATTTGGCTGTTTCCTGTTTTCAAACCTTAAAAAGAGTTTGAAAATTGAGAGTGGTTAACATTGAGCTAGTTTACATTTTTATTTTGCAGTATACTAGCAGTATAACCCGGTATTGCTCGGGTGTAATGAAAGCTTTAAAACTAATCCATGGTTCTGGAGCTCATACTCTTTGGACGTTGGCACGAAAGTCTAAAAAGCAATAGCTATTCCCAGTTAAAGTGAAACCGTAGAATGAAAGAAAAATGAATGGATGTAAATCAAATTTTGATTTCCTGGTATCGATTTATACATATATATTATCGATTTTCTGCACTATTGTAAGAACTGCAACCTTGAAACTTCTGTATATTGTTTCTTATGTCTTTGTCTATGAGTGTATCAAATTTGATTAAAATCGGACCACTCCTTCTATAACACGATTTTTTCGATTATCGATATTTATCGGGGGGTACCTCGACACGAAACCTAGCTAAGAACACTCACAGACGCTTATAGTACAACTGTGCAAATTTTCAAGAAAATCGGTTCAGTCGTTTCGGAGTCTATAGGTAACGGACACACACACACACACACACACACAGTTCCATTTATAAATAAGTTTAGATCAACCTCAATCGCGAGATTTTTTACAATAGATTCACATGATGTTGTTTGTTTTGTTTTTTGGCATATCAACATCGGCTGGTCATTTATTGCCAACTAAATTTTATTTATTTATTTCTGGTAATACCTTTTTCTTTTTCAACAATTGTTGTCTTTTTTATATAAGTTTTGTGTTTAGTAATACTTTTTCTTTTCGAGTATCAAGATTCATTCGAATTTCTCTCTAAGAGCTGGGTTCCCAAGTCCTACCCTTGTTATTTAACCCATAACTGGAGGAAAGGGACGGATGAATACCTTTCCCAAGGGTACCAGTGCTGAAGTGACTGCAGATTATTCAACTGGAATTCGAACTCGGCTCACCGATTTCTCTTTCCGAGCCGATATCCACTGCACCACAACGCACACCCGTCACTAGACGCTTACAGCACCTGGTATTCACAAGCGGTCACCCATCTAAGTACTGACCAGGCTCAACGTTGACTTAACTTTGGTGATCGAGCGAGACCAGGTGCATTCAACGTGATATGGCCATAAGCCATAGTCTAACATGAATATATGTATTCTTTTTAGGAAATCAGTTTGTAGATCAAATTTCACAGACATATTTTTAAAGAAGGTTTGTCGAGATTCATATTTCTTGCTAGTATACTTTTTCCTTCAAAGAAAGGTCATATTTCTTTCTTCTAGAATATATTGCTGGTAACATATTCTTTAAAAAATCTTTTACTGGTAATATTTTTTTTCTTTAAAAGAGTATTACTGGTAATATTTTCTTCTCCAAAAAGGATTGCTGCAATTTTACTGAAAAAAAATATTTTTATACTTTTGTTGAGATATTGCGTTGTGGTTATCGGCTGGGAACGAGAAATCGAGGAGCCGAGTTCGAATTCCAGTAGAATTCTTTACATTCACTTATGCACAAATACCCTTGGAAAATTTCTTAATTCGTTCTTCCCTCCAGTTATGAGTTAAATAACAGGACAGATTGGGTTCTATAGCCTTGGTCGACAACAAGTCTACCGCAGAAAGCAATGGCAACCTACTGCGGGATGACGTATGGCACTTAACTGACTGACTGAATATAATAGTTGAAAACAATTAAAACGTTTACTGGGCATGAAGTGGGGAATCGGTTCTCTATTGTTATGAAGTAATAAACTGATCCCCCACTAATTACTACTTATTAATATAATGATATATTATAATTTATCTCTTCTCACTCTAGCTATGGGCTAAATGGTAGGACAGATTGGTTCTATAGCCTTGGCTGGCAACCAGTCTACTCTATAAAGCAATGACAACCTACTGCGGGGTAATCTTCTGCCTAGTCAATCATGTCTCTCGAGACATGATCGCCCGAGCGTGTATCACGTATGGCACTTAACTGCATGAATGTATTAGTTGAAAACAAAACTTCTACTGGGCATAAAGTGGGGGATCGGTTTTCTATTGCTATGAAGTAATAAACTGATACCATACTAATTACTACTTATTAATATAATGATATATTATAATTCATCTCTTCTCACTCCAGCTATGGGATAAATGGCAGGACAGACTGGGTTCTATAGCTCGTAACAGGGACAAAATGTTTTTCCACTAATTACTACTCGTTAATATAATGATATATTTATATTCTATCTTTTCTCACTTTGCTATTTCCCAGTCCCTTACGCAAGTGGTGGACTTCCCCACTCGCTTCCCAAGCACTCCCTCGGGTCATTCCTCACTGCTAGATATATGTTTCACCTCTGCGCCTGACGCCTGTCAAGTCTCGCAGCTTTGCCCTCTCGGCAACTCCGACCACGCTGTAGTCTCCCTCAGTATTTCTTTCCAATCTCACTTCCCCCAGGAGCCCCCTACTTATAGAACCTCCTACCTCTACCAAAAAACTGACTGGGACGCCTTTCGCGATTTCCTCTGCGACGTCCCTTGGGGAAAAGTGTTTGACCTATCAGTTGATGACTGTGCCTCTGAGGTCTCGTCATGGGTGAAAGCTGGCATTGACGCCTTCATACCCACCAGGAAGTATAGCTTAAAACCTCATTCCTCTCCGTGGTTCTCTCCGGCCTGCTCAGCCGCCATTGCCCACAGGAACCATTACTTCCGTCTATTCCGGAGACAGCCAACTGATCACAATAGGCGCCTGTTCACATCTGCTCGCAATGAGTGCAAGAGAACCCTAAATGACGCCAAACAGTTGTTTGCTGAGAGAATGCGACAGCACATAGCTGACCGCAAGTTCGGCTCCAAGGACTATTGGAGGATTTGTAAACGAGTGCTCAACAATAGGAAATCCTGAATACCTCCTTTAATCCATGGATTTGAGGTTCTCACGTCATCTGCGGACAAAGCTGAGTGCTTTGCTCGCAGATTCTCATCCAACTCCACATTCGACTCGTCCGGAGTGCACTCACCCGACTTCCCTATTAGAACTGAGGCCAAACTGCACGAAGTATATATTACCCCGACAGTAGTATCCAGAGTAATTTCAAAACTCGACCCCCATAAGGCGTGTGGAGACGATGGAATCCCGGTGATAGTCCTTAAGAAGTGTGCCCCTGAACTTTCCCCCGTCCTCTCTAAACTGTTTAACTACTGCCTTTCTGCTTCCTGCTTTCCTGCATGCTGGAAATTCTCCTGGGTCGTTCCTGTCTTTAAGAATTGTGGTGAACCCTCGGACCCATCCAACTATCGCCCTATCAGTCTTCTACCGATATTCGGGAAAGTATTCGAGGCTATAATCAATGCAAAAATAGTTCATCATCTCACCGCCCACAAACTGTTCTCCGACAGGCAATATGGGTTCCACTTCGACAGGTCCACGGCCGACCTGCTAACAACTGTAACGAAGTACATGCTACAGGCCCTTGATGAGTCTGACGAGGCCCACACGGTGGCTCTGGACATCTCCAAGGCTTTCGACAGGGTTTGGCACCCTGGCCTCCTATGCAAACTACGCGGTTATGGTATTACCGGTCGCCTGCTTGACCTAATCCAATCTTTCTTAAATAACCGCAAATTGAAGGTCGTTCTGAATGGGCGTGCCTCTTTGTCCTACAGCACGAATGCTGGTGTCCCACAGGGCTCTATCCTGGGCCCGACGCTCTTCCTTATTTTCATCAACGACCTCCCAGATGAGATCAAGTCCCAAGTAGACATCTACGCAGATGACACTACAATATACTCCCGCTCCAGTAAGAAACCTGTCGTGGCGGACAGACATAATCTCGCTGCTGACCTTGAGCGAGATCTACACTCTGTGGTGAACTGGGGCAAGAAGTGGCTTGTCAACTTCAATTCCTCTAAGACCAAGCTGTTGTCTGTCAACCATTACAGGCAACCTCTTCTGCCTCCCATAAGCATGGACCAGATGATTCTCCCGGAGAGTAATACACTACGCCTCCTCGGACTTACCCTGTCCTCAGACCTCAAATGGAAGCACTATATTGAATCCATAGCAAAATCTACTGCTAAGAAGGTTGGGTCACTATGTCGATCCAGGGTGTTTTTTCCACCTGAATCCATCCTGCATATATACAAGTCAACCATCCGTCCGTGCATGGAGTACTGCTGCCATTTATGGTCAGGTGCCCCTGCCGTTCTCCTCAGTGTTCTTGACAAGCTCCAAAGGAGAGTCTGTAATGTGATAGGTACTGATCTGGCGACTCGACTGCAGCCACTTTCCCATCGTCGAAATGTGGCCTCCCTCTGTCTCTTCTATAAATATTTTCATGGCTTCTGCTCGGATGAGCTTAAGTCACTGATGCCTCCTCAACAGGTGTTTACCCGTGCAACCAGACTGGCAACTGGGTCCCACCCATTCACAGTCAGGTTAGCCAAATGCAGACGACAATTCTACTCCTGCAGCTTCCTCTCTCGCACTTCCCGCCTGTGGAACTCACTCCCGTATTCTTGCTTTTCTGACGGCTACAACCTCCAGAAATTTAAATGCAAAGTTAATACTCATCTACTAACCACTGGCCTCTAGCTCTCTCCCCTCCCCTGTATAACCTTCCCTTTCTCTCCTCCTATGTATCTGTCATCGCACCTTCTTTCTCAGCTTTCTATTGTTCCTTTCTAACTAGCTTGTACTCCTCACTCTTTTCTAATTAATCTTTTTACATTTATGTAACCCCCTGTACATCAGTGGCGTTTCCGCCTTGCTCGGGGTGAAATGATTTAAAAAAAAAAAAAAAGCTATGGGATAAATGGCAGGATAGATTGGGTTCTATAGCTTTGGTTGGCAACCACTCTACCACAGAAAGTAATGGCAACCTACTGCGGGATAATCTTCTGCCTAGTAAGTCCTGTCTGTTTCGAGACATGATCGCCTAAGCGTGTATCACCTATGGCACTTAAATGACTGACCCACAAATAGAAGGAGAGTGTAATTATAGCAATTTAGCGCCTGGCATTAAAGTATTTGCAAGATAAATGTCTGTCAGTACCTCATCTCATTATCGAGTTATCCAGAAGGAAATTATACGGCTGAAACTTATGAGGTGGTACCTAATGAGTTTCAGCAGTGATGACAGCAAGGTGTTTAGACCAGCCACATTCCGGGCGGCCCTGTTAGAACTCTCTGTTAATTGTAGACCGATTTGAATATCTAACTTTATCCTGGTATTAATTTTACGAATGCAAAATGTTTTCCAAGATATTGGATTTGCCCCAAAATATTTTCCTCGACATAAATTGTGAAAAATTATCTCTAGTATTCAAATAATTTATTGTAGTTTGTTTAATATATATTTTAAAAGGCCAGCATTTTCAGCTATTAAACAAGAATATGTCTTGCGACTTATCTGTTTATTAATATATTTAAATTGGAAAAAAATAAGTGAACATCTGCTCAGCATGCTAATCCGTACTTTTGCCAAAGTTTGTACCAAGAAGCAAAGAATTAATAATCAAATATCACATTTTATACTCTATGTATGGGTTAAATAGTAGGACAAGTACCTGGAAAAAATATTATCTTTAAAAAACATGCAATATACTATCGAAAAAAGAAAGAATATTTTCTACAATTCAAAATATGTTTCGACTTTAGATAACCCACAAGGGTTTGATCTAAACTTATTTATAAATGGAACTTTGTCTGTGTGTGTGTGTCTGTGTGTGTGTGTGTCCGTTACCTATAGACTCCGAAACGGCTGAACCGATTTTCTTGAAAATTTACACCGTTGTACTATAAGCATCTGCGAGTGTTCTTAGCTAGGTCTTGTGTCGAGGTACCCCCGATGAAAATCGAAAATCGAAAAAATCGGCTTAAAAAAATTAGGGGTCCGATTTTAATCAAATTTGATAGACTCATAGACAAAGACATAAGAAACACGATATTCAGAAGTTTCAAGGTTGCAGTTCTTACAATAGTGCAGAAAATTGATAATATATATATATATAAAAGGCAAGATGTTTGTGTGTGTGTCTATTTATCTGCCTGTATGTCTGTATTTTTTTCAGCACTTTTATTTTAGTTTTTGCTTCGGGTTTGGCTCTAAGTTGGTATAATTGTAGTTCTTAGTCTCAGCTATGATACCATTTACTCAGAGGACTTATTCAGCCTTCAAAATTCAGTTTACGACGAAAAAAGTTATTTGATATCGATACCAGGAAATCAAAATTTGACTTACATCCATTCATTTTTCTTTCAGTCTACGGTTTCACTTTAACTGGAAACAACTATTGCTTTTTAGTCTTTCAACGTCCAAAGAGCCTGAGCTCCAGGACCATGGATTAGTTTTAAAGCTTTCATTTCTCCCGAGCAACGCCGGGATATACTGCTAGTAAGCCATAAAAAACAAATCAATCACCCACATTATTATGATTTTGAAGTTATTCGAAATGCTTTTTAATGCTCTGAAGTTTGAAACTACCGAAGGTTATTTGGGCGTATGATTATGTTTCCAGCTGGCACATTGTACCTTTACCCGTGATTTTGTTAATACTATTGTTTACACTAATCCTGTGTTCTTGTTTTTATTTGTGACCCCTTAAACAGGGTAATAACACCGGCGAACGAAGAATTCGAACTCACAGCAAGGATTTGGGATTAAAACAATCCAGTGTGGCGGACCTACCCATTAAGATAGTAATGGACTAAGTCAACCTGCATAAATACCATGTGACTAGTAGTCATCATGAGAGCACCAGTCTGATATGAGTCAGACACCCGTAGTGTGACTTACCGAACAGAGACTTTGATATCCAACACCGCTTCCTCGTCAGCTAAACGAACACGCTGATATATTGTACCTTTACCCGTTATTTTGTTAATACAATTTTTTACACTAATCCCGTGTTCATGTTTTTTTATTTGTAACCCCTTAAACAGGGTTACAACAATATATATATGGGATG
>JBBBDQ010001014.1:1527500-1632500 GCA_037127315.1 Ascarosepion bandense | reverse complement strand
GATTATTGAAGAGTTTATCCGGGTTCGTAAATAGCGAAGTGATCTGTTTTTGAATGCCTACATATAGGCATAACCTCCGCCCTTTAATTCAGGTAAGACGCCTCTGTTCTTATACGACACAATAGCCAATTTTTCTTTCTGTCTTAGCCTACAACAGTTTACAAGATTCTTGTCAGCTTTAACTTTCCTCAATATGGTTCACCTCGCACATGGAGTTTTGTCATAATTCTTTTTTAAATGTCTACACACATTCTGCAAGATGGTAACCTTTCTGCGGTTCTCCATTCTGAAGGACGAAGTATTGTTGTAAAACCGTTTCTTGAACGATCAGTGCCACAAATGTATCAGTCATGTTAAGTGCCATACGTGATACACCCTTTGGGCGATCATGTCTCGAAAGAGACATGACTGACTGGGCAGAAGATTATCCCGCAGTAGGTTGCCATTACTTTCTGCGGTGGACTGGTTGCCGACCAAAGCTATTGAACCCAATCTATCCTGCCATTTAGCCCATAGCTGGAGTGAGAAGAGATGTATTATATGATTAAGTAGTAATTAGTGGGGGATCAGTTTATTACTTCATAACAATAGAAAACTGATCCCCCACTTAATGCCCAGTAGAAGCCTTAATCATGTTTCCAATTATTATATTTAGTCAGTCAGTTAAGTGCCATACGTGATACACGCTAAGGCGATCATGTCTCGAAAGAGACATGACTGACTGGGCGGAACATTATGCCACAGTAGGTTGCCATAGCTTTCTGCGGTAGACTGGTTGCCGACCATAGCTATTGAACCCAATCTATCCTGCCATTTAGCCCATAGCTGGTGTGAGAAGAGATGAATTATAATATATCATTATATTAATAAGTAGTAATTAGTGGGGTATCAGTTTATTACTTAATAAACATAGAAAACCGATCCCCCTATTTTATGCCTAGTAGAAGTTTTAATTGTTTTCAAGTATTATATTCAGTCAGTCAGTCAGTTAAGTGCCATACGTGATACACGCTTAGGCGATCATGTCTCGAAAGAGACATGACTGACTGGGCGGAAGATTATCCCGCAGTAGGTTGCCATTGCTTTCTGCGTATAACTGGAGGGAAGAGACGGATTAATACCTTTGCCAAGGGTTTTTGTGCGAAAGTGAATGCAACGAATTCAACTGAAATTCGAAGTCGGCTCCCAAATTTGTCATTCCGAGTCGAACCTCAGCGCATAAATATATATATATACTCTTTTAAAATTTCTACTCCCATTATTGACTTGAGCAGTAGAGACAATTCTCTCAACATTCATCATCCAAAAGACAAGTGCTTTTGTTCCTGCAATTACATTTTTCTTTTTTTTATTATTATTATGTGGTTGAATATATATATATATATATATAGTAAATAACCTAAAAGCCAACAAGCTTAGCAATGTTTCACATACCCGAATCTTCCCTGAAGATCCGGTTAGGTGAAACCTTGGTAGGTTTGTTGACTCTTTAGATTATTTAATTTTTCTGCTTTGCTTACGTATTGAGCGCCTTTTTGTTTATTGATTACTCGTCTCAGATTTTTTTTCTTTGGGCTACGTACTTTGACTGATGTTCACGTGCTTAGCTCTTTCTTTTTTTGCAACCATTTTTTCTCTCCGCATATATACTCGGGGATGGGTTGGAAACTAGTATAGTGATAAGTTTGCAATCATATATATATATATATATATATATATATAAAATACTAGCCATAATTATTAGGCCACCCCAGTTTTTGTTTTTAAAGAAATGATGTAGTTCATACTATTTTTAGTGTTTATTGCCAAATGAAAATAGACTGGTTCTTTTGTTATCATCACTTTGCAAAATTTCACAATGCTAGGAAGCAAATATGAATTCGTCCGAATCATCCTAAATTTTCTTCATTATTTCATTGATGAAACTGCAATATAGGTAATTATTAAATATTTATAAATTCATTTGATGCACGTGTTATTCCGCAGTAATAACAAAATACATCATCTTTCAAAACACTGGGGTATATATATATATATATATATATATATATTTTAATTCAGATACTTCAATCCAAGGGAAAAAAGCAGGAAGGTAAATTCCCAAAAACCCGATCCTAATTAATATTAAAAATTTATTTTAATATTAAAAAATGATACAGGAAGAGAGCTCCATGTAATAAAATATTACAGAGCAAATATATATTAAAAAAGGATTAATTCAAAGATGTTGAATGGCCATTTCGATATGAAGATCCCCACGGGGAACGACACATCACCTCAGCAACAGAAAAAACCTTTCAGAAACTGGAGAAAAATTAGTCTACTTTTCCTTTTTAAATAGATTGCAAAGAAATTAAAAAATAAATAATAAAATAAAATAAAAAGAAAAATAAAGGGAAAGAAAAAGAAAAGGAAAAAGAAAAAGAAAAAGATAGAATAAAATCAAATAAATAAGAAAAGAAAAAATTGACATCGTCTGGGTTCGCAAAAAAAAGGGGAGAATGTAACTAAAAATTAACAGACAGCCGTGTTAAATCGACGTCAGTTAAAGCAATACGGAAAAGAGGTGGTAAGAGAGATAAAAGAAGGAAGGGAGGGAAAAAGAAAGAAACTAAAGAAAAAATTTTTTTTTAAATATTACAGACGCTGGACAAATTCAAAAACCTAATTTCCCCAAAACGTTGAAGTATTAGAAAAAGGCCTGAGGTGATGCGTCGTTCCCCGTGGGGATCTTCATATCGAAATGGCCATTCAACATCTTTGAATTAATCCTTTTTTAATATATATATATATATATATATATATGTGTGTGTGTGTGTGTGTGTGTGTGTGTGTGTGTGGCATGACTATATTTCGAGGCACGGCGGTTGAGAATCACTGACCTCAGGGTATTAATCTCGCATGCAGTACCCGGCTTTGTGCCTCACTTGGACTTGAAAATTTTCTAAAAACACTCTTCAAAAATATGTTGTTTTCCAGTCCCCAGTATATTTTGATGACTACATTTCCAGGACGTTCTCTTTATTCTTGTTGTGCTAGCTGAGTGCAGCTACTGACAATGTGTTGCACATGTTTAGTAACCTTCCCACACAGAACGCACTGTGGTAAATCAGCCGTTCTACCAATAACGTACTTTTTATTATTATGTCATTTTTCATCATATTTCGATTTCTGCTTTGGTCTCATTACCAACCAAGTCTGCGGGGAGACCTAAGGCAGGTCGTGGCGTGTTGTTATGACTCCATTTCATGTTTTTTTATCTTCCCTATCATCCCTAGCATTACATAAATAAAGTTTTCCTTAGTGTGTGGGCTGTACTTAATAAGACAATTTTTTGTATATCTCTTAAGCTGGGGTTTCCAGGGATTCTTTCAATGTGTTGTTTTGTTCCATTTTTTATCATTCCAAGTGCACCTACTATCACTGGTACAACTCTTGTTTTCAATTTTCCGCATTTTTTTCTATTTCAATATATATATATATAAATATATATATATATATATGAGAGAGAGAGAGAGAGAGAGAGAGTAAAGAAAATTATAGACATAATTAAACGGTTACATATCCAAGATTTATTTCGGCAGTTGTAATCATTAAAAACCGCTTTTTTAAACCCGAAAATTCGATGCCTTTTTGGTAGAAAGATTTGTCTTTGGGCTCAAAATACGCCTCAGTTTCCGATATCATTTCGTCATTGAAGCCAAACCTCTTTTCCTGGAGTATTCTTCTGAGAAAGGTCATTTTTTTCTTTTTCATTTGTGGCCGGATTTTTGGTGATTTTTTCCTTCCAAGGTACCAATAATACTATATTAGATTCGCCATTGATGTTTCTTCCTTTCTCAAGGTAATCAATGAACAAAATACCTTGCGCATCCCAAAATACGGAGGCCAAAATAATGCCTGCTGATGTTTGCGTCTTTGACCGCTTTCAACGGTTTTCACCAGCTGCTGCCCACTCAGCTGACTACCGATTTGACTCCGGAGTGAATTGGTGAATCCATGTTTCATCCATTGTCACATATTTACGCAAAAACTCTTTCTTGTTACGTTGAAACAGTTGTAAACAACCCTTTGAATCGTCAATGCATTGTTTTTGATCGACTGTGAGTAAAAGCGGCACCCACTTTGAACACAGCTTTCTCATTGACAAATGTTCATGCAAAATCGTGAATACACTGCTTTCTGATATATTTAACTCCTCTGCTATCTCACGCAACTTCAATTTATGATCGACCGAAAGGAGTTTGTGGATTTGGTGTTTTCCTGGTGACCTGAGCGTTCAACATCATTTGTGTCTGTACAACCACGTTTAAACGATGTTTTCGACAAAGCAGAGCCCGAATAACACTTATCAAGCCATTGCTTTGCTGGAACAGTATTTTTTCTATCAGAGAACTGTGCTTTATCAACACACGAAATTCAAATTTTTTCATTGTTGTGAAAATTTGCAACAGTAGCTTTACTTAAGTAACTGTAATTTATAAACTAATAATTTGTCACGTGACATTTGAAGGTTAGTACTTCATAAAAATAGTATAGATTATTTTATTAGTGGCGCCATCTATATGTCAGACCAGGGACGCATTGAGTGATGTGTTAATATTTTATAGAATTATCCTCTCCGTTTTTACGTGTTTGTCATTATTTTATATATATATATATATATATATATATATATATATATATATATATAATTTATATATATATATATATATATATATATATATATATATAATAACAAGACCGACTCTGTAAGTATCTAAATCCTAAAATTATACGAAAATAAACTTTGAGGACAACAAATAACAGACAGAATCTAACTCCGTTATTGTCCGTCGCTATAAGGCGTTGGACAAGAGGAATACAGACAATACATACAATACCCCGCAGTAAAGAAAAAAACCCCAAACGGTTTTGGCGATCTTGTGATTTTTTTACGTATATATATATATATATATATATATATATATATATATATATATATTATAAATCATATTTTAGAATATGTACATAATTCTTTTATATATCCACTACAAATAATACATTTGTTTCGACATTGAAACTTCAATGTCTCATCAGGCGGTGTGGATAGGAATGGAAAGCCTCTTATATTTGGTCAGTTGTGTGTGGGATGTTGGTGGGGGTTAGTGATAAGGGAATAAGTCTTGTGGATTGACCGTTAGAATTTATGTACATAATTATGTACATGTTCTAAAATATAATTTATAATAAATATTCACAGCTCTATATTTTATATATCGAGCACTGTTTTAAATTAATATTTTGGACGTTGAATTCTTTCTTCGTTCTGTATTCACTCGGATATATATATATATTTATGTGTGTGTGTGTGTGTGTGTGTGTGTGTGTGTGTGTGTGTGTGTGTGTGTGTGTGTGTGTGTGTGTGTGCCGGTAAGGGTGTTATAAGCAAAACATCTTATATATTTTTATTTGCTACATCTGGAGGAAGCGGAAGTTATTTACGCTGAAGGTGTTTTTAGCTGAATTGCAGAAACAAGGCTGACACATCTTCAGGTATTGCTACCTTCTTACTTCCTGGTGATAAAATATCTCACAGTTCATTCGAACTACTGTTAAACGTTGCCAAAATGAACGAGAACCCGGTAACGAATTGCTACGAAAATGGTGGTTAAAAATCTAGCTTTTCTCTATATATCTATATATGTGTAAAAATTTATATTTATCTATCAATCTATCTAGCTTTCTGTATCGATTGAAAATAACATAAATTCACCATTGTTTTGCTTTATGTAATATTTTTCCGTCTCAACGCTGTGGTAGATATTTTTTCTGTGAGAATTTTTCCTTGCTTTAGTTTGACATTGTGACTTTTTATTTCCTGCTTTTCTAAACTTTTAGTAAAATTTGTGCATAACTAAACTTATTTATAAATGGAACTTTGTGTGTGTGTGTGTGTGTGTGTGTATGTGTGTGTGTCTGTATGTGTGTGTCCGTTACTTATAGACTCCGAAACGGCTGAAACGATTTTCTTGAAAATTTACACAGTTGTACTATAAGCGTCTGCGAGTGTTCTTAGCTAGGTTTTGTGTCGAGTTACCCCTGATAAATATCGAAAATCGATAATCGAAAAAAATTGGGTTATAGAAGGAGTGGTCCGATTTTAATCAAATTTGATACACTCATAGACAAAGACATGAGAAACGATATTCAGAAGTTTCAAGGTTGCAGTTCTTACAATAGTGCAGAAAATCGATAATATATATATATATATATATATATATAATATAGTTAAAAGCAATCGGAGTCTAATCGTACTGATGAGCTGTGATACAGCGAAACAGATCTGTCTGGGGATGACCATATATATATATATATATATATATATAAGGCAAGATGTTTGTGTGTTTGCCTGTTTATCTGTCTGTATGTCCTTTATACAAATCCACAATTTTTATCCGATTCTCACCAAACTTCACAAATATTCTTTAGGCTGAGTCTGTAGCTCCAGGACCATGGATTAGTTTTAAAGCTTTCATTACACCCGAGCAATGCCGGACTACACTGCTAGTAAAAATTAATAATGTGGATGTAAAAATGCAACTAGACACTGGCAACGATATCACAATAATCAACGGGGCCACGCGGAAAGTAAACGGAAAGCCTATATTAAAAAGAACTTCGAAAATCACACGTGTCGTGCTGAGTAAGAAATTATTTGTTATTGATAAAATGGATTGCAAAGTTTCATTTTGTAATGTGTAAAAGCTAAGGTATATGTTAAAAAAAACTACAAGGCTGAATGGAATTATTCGCTTTGTATGATTTATCTGTAAATATTTATTGCAAAAATATAGACAAGTGACTAGTTTTAAAAAAAGTTTGAAAATTTAAAAGATGAAATGAAAAAAATGTTTTCCGGATCTCCTTTCAGGTGAGATGTGTCAGTGTTCCAAAGTTAATGTAAAATTTCAAGTGGAAAAAGGGCCGATGCTAGAATTTAAACCAAAACGTAGAGTGCCGTCCGCAGTATTGGTTTAAGTCAACGAAGAATTTGACAGACTTGAAACAAATGGGTGTAATTGAAAAAAAAATATTTGAATGGTTTATTTTTTCTCGATTACACTAATTTTTAGGCATCACCAACAGTGTATATGAAGAAAAAATAATAAAATTCGTGTTTTTTGCTGAATTTTCCATTGGATTATACAAATGTTTTGAATCACATGACTCCCTACTGCCAAGTCCAGAGGAATTTTTTTTTATTTAAACGGTAGAAATTTTGTTCGAAGCTTGATTTTTCTGAGGCGTATTTGGAAGTACAAGTTGAAGAAGAATGTTTAGAGTTAACCCATTTTAACCCAGTATCCTCAGGTTTTAAAACATTAAATGCATTTACAGATCACAAGAATTTTTCTTCCAACCGGGCAATATTTGTGAAGGTAATTTTATTGATGAATCAATATGTCCTCACAACCTATATATAATAATGGTTTTATATAATGATTTATACCCATTATTTTTATTTTTACAGTTTTTTTATGTTGTCCTCAAATGAGGACATTGGGTTAAAATGGATTAAAGACGATAAATACGTACAATGAATTGTACTAGTTCAACCGACTTCACTTTGAAATACAAGTAGCTGCAGCCATATTTTTTTTGATCGTATCACCCCAGGCAAGGCGGTAATGCCACTGATGCGCAGGGGGCTACGTAGGAGTGAAAAGATTGGAAAAGAGAAAGCCGGAAACCACATCCTAAACAAGGAACAAGGGGTGAGCCTCTACACCTGTTCAATAGACGTGGGTGGTGTGTGAACCGGGCGATAGTTCAGTCTATCTACTTCAATTGAAAAAATAAAAATAAAAAAGGAAGTGAAAAAGATTGGAAAAGAGAAAGCCGGAAACCACATCTTAAACAGGGAACAAGGGATGAGCCTCTAACAACAAGCTAATATAATAATATGCTTGTAGATTGTGATTTTGCCGTTGCTTATCTAAATAATATATTGCTTAAAATCTATCTAAGGAACAACATATCGAACATGTAAAAAGAACTCAGTAAACAAAAGTGCTGTTATGCTTTATAAAATGACCAGTGTTCTAAAAATAGAAAAAGATAGACACACTGACGCCAAGAATTCAAAATTGAGTCACAAAATAAGGAACCGTTTCTTTTGGTAGGAGTAGGAGTAAGACTAGGAGTAAGAAGTAGGAGTTAAGGACAGTAGTTTTTGTGTAGGAGATTTGAAAAAAGAGAAGACGCTAGAGTTGACCACTGGAGTCCAGAAGGAATAGGCTCGTTTACTACTAGCGTCCCAGAGTGAAGAGAATTTAGCTAGTCTGCTCCTGTATCCACACAAAATTTAAAGGTTGTAACTTGATGTAAAAACCTAAAGTTTTATACCAAAAATAAACATCATTAATTCAAGTTTGTGTCACTTCTAATTCTACCAAAACGAAGCAACACAACAGTGCTAATTGTTTTGGCCCCAAATCAAGTCCCTAGAACAAATTATTGACAAAAATGGTCGTCAACCACACCCATCGAGGTTAAGTGCAGTTAAGAATATGCCTTCTCAAGCAAACATTACTGAGCTACACACATTTCTAAGAATTGCAAATTATTATCAAACCTGCAAACATAATATGCAAAATTTGAGAAATCTACTGAACAATTTGCTTAAAAAAAATTTTTGTGGAACTAGATTGATAGGTTTCAGAAAATGTTTGAAGAAATCAAAAAAAGAAAAAATACTAACGTCATACTTATCATTAGCACGCTACGATCTGAGAGCAGTAATCATATTGGGTTCAGATGCTAGTGACTATGGTGTAGGAGCGGTAATCTAAACTTATTTATAAATGGAACTTTGTCTGTGTGTGTGTGTGTGTGTGTGTGTGTGTGTGTGTGTGTGTGTGTGTGTGTGTGTGTTCGTTACCTATAGACTTCGAAACGGTTGAACCGATTTTCATGAAAATTTACACAGTTGTACTATAAGCGTCTGTGAGTGTTCTTAGCTAGGATTTGTATCGAGGTACCCCCGATAAATATCGAAAATCGATAAGCGAAAAAATCGGGTTATAGAAGGAGTGGTCTGATTTTAATCAAATTTGATACACTAATAGGCAAAGACATAAGAAACGATATTCAGAAGTTTCAAGGATGCAGTTCTTACAATAGTGCATGAAATCGATAATATATATACATATATATATATATATATATATAAAGGCAAGATGTTTGTGTGTGTGTGTGTGTGTGTGTGTGTGTGTGTGTGTGTGTGTGTGTGTGTGTGTGTTTATCTGCCTGTATGTCTGTATTTTTCAGCCATTTTATTTTAGTTTTTCCTTCGGGTTTGGCTCTAAGTAGGTATAATTGTAGTTCTTAGTCTCAGCCATGATACCATTTACTCAGAGGACTTATTTAGCCTTCAAAATTCAGTTTACGGCGAAAAAAACTTATTTGATATCGATACCAGGAAATCAAAATTTGACTTACATCCATTCATTTTTCTTTCAGTCTACGGTTTCGCTTTAACTGGAAACAACTATTGCTTTTTAGTCTTTCGTGCCAACGTCCAAAGAGTCTGTGCTCTAAGACCATGGATTAGTTTTAAAGCTTTCATTACACCCGAGCAACGCCGGGCTATACTGCTAGTTCTTCATAAACATGAAAACAGTAGCTTGAAAGCCGTTGTACATGATTTACGTTTCGCTATGTGCGTTATGGTGCAGTGGATATCGGCTCGGAACGAGAAATCGGGGAGCCGAGTTCAAATTCCAGTTGAATTCATTGCATTCACTTACGCGCAAATACCCTTGGGAAAGGTATTAATCCGTCTCTTCCCTCCAGTTAGGTGTTAAATAACAGGACAGATTCTATTGCCTTGGCTGGTAACCAATCTACCGCAGAAAGCAATGGCAACCTACTGCGGGATAATCTTCTTCCCAGTCAGTCATGTCTCTTTCGGGGCATGATCGCCCAAGCGTGTTTCACGTATGGCACTTAACTGACTGACTACCGGCTGAAAAATTACAGACAGGCCGAAAAAGAGGCGTTAGCAGTATTATTTGCACTGAAAAAATTTTACAAATTTATTTACAGAAGAAATTTTCCTTTCCAGACTGACCACAAATTTCAATTACCAATTTTTAGTTAGAAAAAAATAAAAATAAATTCCTACGCATACAACGAATAGATTACAACGCTGAGGTAACATCTTATCACGTTTTAGAATGGAATACCAACCGTCTAAAAAATTGAAATTCTACTCGCAAAAAACAACAAAAATTATTGCTCAAAATAAAGACCATCATTTTCCAAGACTTTCTACCATCGATCTGCAAGCTTTCGGATCTGGTCAAAATGCAAAAATACCATTCGAATCAAAGAATTCTTGACACGCTTCCTCGACTTCATCAAACGAGTCGAATAGGCGGCTGTTCAGAAAGTGTTTACGAACTTCTGGGACAACCTAATAGAATGGAATACCAATCGTCTAAAAGATTAGTACGTGCGGGTGATATATCAAGATTGATAACAAAAAATACAGAACCGTTTGGGGATACTGGGATTTTAGCATTAAAATGTGAAATAAAATTTAAAGATATATTATGCAATATAGTACGCAAAGTGCCAGTTACCCTGGAAGAAATAAGAGTAAAAAAAGTAAGAAAGATAGACGATTTTTAGTCGGGTTGAGTCGGCTTCCTCCCCGACAGAGAAAGTCTCACTGAGATTTGTTTAAGGACAGGGTCCCAAGTCCTACCCTGTTATCTAACCCATAACTGGAAGCAAGGGATACCAGTGCGTATACCAGTGCGTAAGTGAATGCAGAGCATTCAACTGGAATTCGACCTCGGCTCACTGATTTCTCTTTCCGAGCCGATATCCACTGCACCACAACGCACATCCGTCAATAAACGCTTACAGCACTTGGTATTCCAACTGACCAGGCTCAACGTTGCTTAACTTCGGTGATCGAACGGGAACCAGTGTATTCAACGTGATATGACCGTAAGCAGAAAGAGTGACAGGTTACAGGGGGTGTCAGGAATAGGGTAGGAGAAGTATGAGAATACTGATGAGAGTGTACGAAGAAAAGAGCATGAGAGAGACAGAGAGAGGATGCAAGTTATTGAGATAGGAGATGACTATTGACTTTACATTTGAATTCTTGAAGATTGTAGCTGTCGGGAAAGCAAGTACACGGAAGGGAATTTCACAGGCGGGAATTGCGAGAAAAGAAGCTGATGGTGTAAAATTTGCGTTTACATTTTATTGGTTTCACAGTAAAAGAATGTGGTCTAGTTGTTAATCATGTGGCTCGAGCAAATTCATGTATGGGGAGTAACAGTGAGCTAAGTTCATTTGAACTTTGCACAAAGAGTAGTAATACTTAGTATACCTAATATATTACAAAAACAGATATTAATTGAATTTCACAATGGACATCCGGTAATTTCGTGGATAAAATCTCTCATAAGAAGTTATTTATACTAGACCAAAATGAATCAAGACGTTGAAAAATTAGTAAAAGTATGCAGAGATTGTTCTTTGGCAGCAAAATCACATACCACGAAAGTGCAACCTTGGTCAAAGTCAGAAATGCCTTGGTCAAGACGGCACATACATTTCACAGGTCCCATAAACGGATCGTTTTATCTGGTGGTAGTGGATAACTTTACTAAGTAGCCTGAAATTTACAAGTGCAAAAAACAACTTCCATAATTACAGTGAATTTTTATATGAACTGTTTGCGAGATATCGCATTCCGGATGCCATATACTCGGATAACGGTACACAACTCAGTGCTTACAAATTTTAAGAATTCTGTAAAATGTTCTCAAGTGAACATATTACTACCCCACCGTATACACTCAATGACAAACTGACAAGTGTACTGTTTTAAGAGAGCCACTAAGAAAGCAAGTAATTAAAAAGTGTGTGAAGAAGCACTTCAGAAATTATTTAGAGTAAACCGGATAACGCCAACTCCCAATACATCATCAAGTATGACACCGACAGAATTGATGTTCACAAGGAAAATTAATTCTATGTTCGATAAGTGGTTATCAAATCAAAAAGTATAAGAACAATAACAAAAATGACACAAACTCAGCAAAATGGTTTTTCCGAATATATAAAAATGAAAAGTAACGTGGGGGCGAATAAAGTAATAATGTAACGAAGTGAAAAAAAAAGATTTATAGATTAAAGATTTGAAAGAAAAATAAATAGGAACACACAAGGCATTGGAATCAGTTAAATAAAAGATTTACTGAAGAGAGGCTCGTAAGAAAGGAAGAATCTATGCAAGTACAGGTTCATACTCCACCCTCGTCTATTGAACAGGTGAAGAGGCTCATCCCTTGTTTCCTGTTTAGGATGCGGTTTCCGGTTTTCTCTTTTCCAATCTTCCTACTTTTTTTTCTTTTCGGTTGGAGTAGATAGACTAAACTATCGCCCGGTTCACACGCCACCCACGTCTATTGAACTGTTTAAGAGGCTCATCCCTTGTTTCCTGTTTAGGATGCGGTTTCCGGTTTTCTCTTTTCCAATCTTCCTACTTTTTTCTTTTCAGTTGGAGTAGATAGACTAAACTATCGCCCGGTTCACACTCCACCCACGTCTATTGAACAGGTTAAGAGGCTCATCCCTTGTTTCTTGTTTAGGATGCAGTTTCCGGTTTTCTCTTTTCCAATCTTCCTACTTTTTTTTTCTTTTCAATCGGAGTAGATAGACTAAACTATCGCCCGGTTCACACTCCACACACATCTATTGAACAGGTTAAGAGGCACAACCTTTGTTTCCTGTTTAGGATGCGGTTTCCGGTTTTCTCTTTTCCAATCTTTTCACTCCTATGTAGCCCCCTGCACATCAGTGGCGTTACCGCCTTACTCGCGGTGATATAAATAAATGATATCTTTGGCGTACCAACACTGCAAGAATTCGTTGGACGTACATGTATGAGTACCAAGAAAAGGAAACGTACAAAAAAACTAGTGCTTAATCCAAAACGAAGGAAATACAAATTTTAGTACGTGATGAACTCACTAGAAGATGAGTGGGTGAATACTAAGAAACAAAATATTTAAGAAAATATCAAATCTCAAAAGGTGGGATGTTGTTGAGTAAATAAGTCACTCTTGTGGACAATAATGAACTAGGCAAGGCGCTGTAAATAAAGAACTTAAAGAGAGCTCGAGGTCGGAGTTCCGCGTGAACTCGAAAGTGTCAGGCGGAGAACGAGTCGGTCGGGACTCGGTCTAAGAGCTGATACTCGACTGAGAAGAACAAAGCTACTTAGTGCTCGATCCCGCAAAAGAGAGGGCTGGGCAAATTTGAACTCTTTGGCCGTGTGTCAGCGCCCGGGTTTCCTACGTCAAAACTGACATTTTGTCACATCCCGTCTCAATGTAATGAATCAGGGTAAATACCCAGAGATTAATGCGAACTCGTGCTTGTCTGACTCACTGCCTTCGGATTGAGAGAAGCTTAGACGGGACAGAGTCTCGTCTAGGGTATGACTGGCAGAAGCCTGATCTCGCTTATGCGGAGGTTAGAAAATTTTCACGCTCAGGTATTCCTGGGTTAAAAGTTGACCTTGTGTCGCAGCTCGCCTCAGTGGGGAGGACTTGGGTAAATATCCATTCAAAGATGCAGTTATGCGTGCTTTTTCAAAAATTCTGACGTCATGGTGCTCTTTTTATCGAAGACGGCGCCCAACCGACTCTACTATACAGTGCAGTCAACAAAATATCACGCATGCGTAAAATTAAAAATAGGAACAGTTTACCCATAGCACCCTATATATATATATATATATGACTATATATATATATATATATAGTCATCCGTAGACAGATATGTTTCGCTGTATCACAGCTCATCAGTACGGTTAGACTCCGATTGCTTTTAACCCAGGATTGAAACCCGACCTAAGTGGCGTCTGTCGGCGGTTCTACCTCTGGGCCATGGGCGCACGGCAGAAGAAGGTAGACTTTTTATCATGTATATTGTCATTATACACGTCCAATAACCAGAGTGCTCTAATTCATTAGTGAATGAGCGATATATAAGATCCAAAAAGGTTGAGCAAAAGGTAAAATCCCAAAAACCAGATCCTATTAATATTAATTTTATTAATATTAAAAATGAATAAGGTTGAGGGCTCAATGTAAATAATATTATCTATTTACAGAGCCAAATATATATAGTATGTCAAAAATTCCGAAATTTAGATTCGTTGAATCACCGTTTCGGCGAAAAAATTCACGTTTCATCAGCCGACAAAGTTGAATGATTTTCTCATTCCTAATCCCATCTCCTTTTTTATTTTATTTTTTTATCTTAACTTCATGCGTATGGATAGGTTTTGGGGCTTCTTCCGGTGTCGAAATATTATAGCATATTTGAATTAATAAAATTTTATTTTTGATCGTTGCTGATGAAGCGAGAACTTTCTCGCTAAAATGGCCATTCAACGAACATAATTTTGGAATTTTTAACATACTATATATATATATATATATATATATATATATATATATATATATATATATATATATTTCACTCTCACACCCTGATTGTGCACTCTGGAAAAATGGTAGACTTTGAGAAACAGTAGCTACTCTGGCATGTACGCATCGCTCATTCAGTAATGAATTAGAGCACTCTGGCTATTGGGCTGGTATAATGATAAGATACACGCTAAGAAAGCCTGCTTTCTTTTACCGAGCACCCATAGCCCAGAGGTAGAATCGTCGACTGACGCCAATTCGGTCAGGTTTCAATCCTGGCTTAAAAGCAATCGGAGTCTGACCGTATATATATATATATATATATATATATATATATATATATATATATATATATATATATCACTAATATGACTAATTTAAATGTTTATATATAACTAATTCAAATGTTCCTTAAACTCGTTCTGCCCATAGCTCAATTAGGATACGTTTAAACACCGGAGGAAACGTACCAAGCTCCACCCAGAATTTACTCGCTGGCAATACAATTCTAATAGCCTCATTCACATCAAGTATTAATACTAAAAAAGAAAAATCCAACACCCAATGACATCAACTATGGAAACGGTTAAAATGTATTAACCGTGTTCGAAAAAAAAATCATTATTCTGGAATCAAATATTTATAAAAATCTATACATTCAGTTAAAACTAAAAACGAACAACATCCTTGATAATTTGGACAGTTTTTACTTTATGTCAAGAATAGAAAATGCTTATATGGACAATTAAAAGATTAAATAGAATCTTAATCGTGCTACTTTGTCAGCTATATTTAATAAAGCTTGTATAAAACAGAGATCGCTGCTAAAATACACAATGACATATATATATATATATATATATATATATATATATATATATATATATATATAAGTAAGTAAAAATTTATCACTTAGCTGATTGCTGTTACCTTCAGCATCCCGACTCTAGAATTTCGTAGGTAGATCTGTCCATCCACACTTCAGAAGGTCAGTTTGATGTTTTTTTCATATCTCTCTCGGTTTGCAGTTATTTTATCAATGTCTGTCTATCTATCTATCTATCTATCTATCTATCTATCTATCTATCTATCTATCTCAGTCTGTTTCTATCTATCTATCTATCTATCTATCTATCTATCTATCTATCTATCTCAGTCTCTTTCTATCTATCTATCTATCTATCTATCTATCTATCTATCTCAGTCTGTTTCTATCTATCTATCTATCTATCTATCTATCTATCTATCTATCTCAGTCTGTTTCTATCTATCTATCTATCTATCTATCTATCTATCTCAGTCTGTTTCTATCTATCTATCTATCTATCTATCTATCTATCTCAGTCTGTTACTATCTATCTATCTATCTATCTATCTCAGTCTGTTTCTATCTATCTATCTATCTATCTATCTATCTATCTATCTATCTATCATAATTGTTAGTATCTATCTATCTATCTATCTATCTATCTATCTATCTATCTATCTATCTATCTCAGTCTGTTTCTATCTATCATAATTGTTAGTATCTATCTATCTATCTATCTATCTATCTATCTATCTATCTATCTATCTATCACACGACCTTCGAACTTGGAGAAAGTCGTGTCTGGCAAGTCGTTAAGATTAGAGGTTAATAAAGGTCATCCTCGGTTTGAACTGCCGAAATATCTTGTTTTACCAGATGCGCTTTATCTACATTGTTTTTTTAAATGTTTTTATTGAATTAAACGAGTTCTGAATTTGTAATAAACTTTTACGATGAGTGCTGATAAACTTCGCATGTGCCGAAGGAAGCTGCAAGGTGTTGACTTTTAAATCATCGAATTGAAATGCGTGAGGGAATTATTAAAAACTTAAAGTAAAGTAAAGGGCGCCCCAAATTTGAAAGACAGCCTTGCAAATATTGCGAAGGTAAGTTATGTAGACGGGTGAATTTTAAAGTGTTGTACAAAAAGATAGATAGATAGATAGATAGATAGATAGATAGATAGATACTAACAATTATGATAGATAGATAGATAGATAGATAGATAGATAGATAGATAGATAGATAGATACTAACAATTATGATAGATAGATAGATATGTAATATAACAATCCCGCCCCACCCGAGGAAAGGCTGATGCAAGCGGGGGTGTTTTCCGGTCGTTGAAAGGAACGGATGTTTGTTTGACCTTATTTCCGGCAGTAGCGGAAATGGCTACAAGAGGCAAACAGAACAGGTGGCTCTGAGAATTACGTGGGCGTGCGTGGGCGAGGCAAAAATCGGAAGTACCGGTTTGGAGATTATAAAAAGACCTCGGGCACGGATTTCACCAGTCTAGGCGAGTCAGAGAGACGAGACAGTCCGGTAGACCAGACCAGAGGAGCAACAGATACGACGACACTCCCCCGTCACCCCGTCAACCCTTGGAAGCGCGCTCTCACTCTCTGTTCACTAGGCTACACGGTCCATCGTTCATTAATAAAAATATCACTTGATATATTTTTATATATATGCGTGTTTGTTGTATATTGCTATATAACACACGTTTATTTGGTGCTTAAGTGACTTGCTGTTTTGAAACAACAAAACAGATTGATACGAGGGTTACCACGGTGAGATTGAAAATTCAACGGAATTAAAACTACCGGATAGAAGACGAAAATAGTAAACAACCGGACGACAGCGAGGAAGGAAGAAAAAGAAAAAAAGAAGACGAAAATATATAGCAGCTGCGCAACTAAGTGACTATGGACATTCAGCCAAAGTAAATGACTCATTGATTTAATAGTGTGTGTGTTCTCTGCTCGTGTTTATAATAAGTCCAGTTAGAAAAAAAAATGCATACTTTTGCCATTGAGAAAAATGGATTGTTCGGTAGAGAGATAGGGGGTCAGGAATATATGTAGGGAGTAGCGCATAGGTTGACGGGTTGACGGGGGTGTTAAAGTTGACGGGGGTGTTAAAATTGGCAGGGGTGTTAAAGTTGACGAGGGTGTTAAAGTTGACGGGAGGAAGAAAGTTGAAATATTTACCTATCTGTAAGTACAAAACATCTGAGTTAATGATTTATTTTTGTTGTTAATATTTACCATATATATGAAGTGAGTTTATTGGTATGTTGCTTAATTAATCGTACTTTTATTGAGTAAGTAAAGGAAGTTTCTTCTACTCTTTAAAGTGGATAATTGGATTAACTTGTTGATAACAATGTTTTCGTTGGGTTGTGCAGTGTTAGTTTTTTTTT
The DNA here is from genome assembly GCA_037127315.1 of Ascarosepion bandense. Classification (NCBI taxonomy): domain Eukaryota; kingdom Metazoa; phylum Mollusca; class Cephalopoda; order Sepiida; family Sepiidae; genus Ascarosepion; species Ascarosepion bandense. The sequence continues at coordinate 1,614,760 of JBBBDQ010001014.1, read as the reverse complement.
TTGATTTCTTTTCAATGACTGTACACTACAAAATGATTTACATTTCTATGTTTGTGAATTATGCTTTTGTGCAGGTTCCCATAAATTCAACATCCTCTGTGAATTTTCATTTATGTGACTTGGGAAATATCTTTTGAAGATATATTAATTTCTGAAAACTAGTAAATACCTTAGAACAGATAAATATGGAGAGATTTAGTGAAGGATATGACGAACTCCCGAAGAAGTTGACGATAGGAGTCATTGCTGGCGTGGTCGGCGTAATAATAATCCTGGGAATAATAGCCAGGAAGCGGATTTTTAAGTGTAAAAGAAGCAACAGTGCTTCGGAAAAGGAAATTGAGTTATCCGCTGTGAATAGTACTCCGGGGTCAACGGGTGTTCGACACTCAAAAATGTCTCTGCGTTAAACAGAGAGATGTCAACAAATCAGATATGCTTGGTTTCGAATCCAGAGGAAGTAGTTCAGGGAATGGAAAGCATTGTACAAACTAAGGAACTACGAGTCACGGGTCCATTTTTTTAGACTAAATTAATATCCTCCACAAGTAAATTGCATGCGGATTAACGTTGGAATCAGGGTAATTTTCTTCATTTTCTATTGAACATTTCTCGGTCAGACTATGAATGATATGTACGGCAGATAATGACCATTTTTTCTGTGTTCAAACATAGTATGTTTGAAATTAAATTAAATGAAATGAGGTTACATGTGTAACAATAAACTCGAGCAGAAGCACACATGGTGTTGGTCAAAGGTCATTTACTCGATGTTAGTTTAGAAACTGGGGCGCAATTACCGCCTATAATCGTGTGGATTATGCATCGAAGAGTCTACGCTTATGGACAGAGTCGAGAAAGAAAATGAACATTTTTAAGAACTTTGCCCAATTCTGTGAAAATGGATATTAAAAAAAAAAAAAAAAAAAAAAGAGAGGAGGAAAAAAAGAAAGAAAAAAAAAGAACAATGAAACATCGAGCTGGTAGAACAATTTTCAAGTTGGATACGAACATTGTTGGGTTGCCGATGTAGGCTCCCCTATATATATATTTTTTGTTGTTGTTGTTTTGTTTGTTTCGACACATGTTTTATACAATTGTCGAGCTTGTGTGGCATGGGGAGGAGTGTGAGGGTGTTGCGCTTAAAATGTTCTTAGGTGAACATTTTGGAAAATGGGTGGGCGAGGAATGTAATATAACAATCCCGCCCCACCCGAGGAAAGGCTGATGCAAGCGGGGGTGTTTTCCGGTCGTTGAAAGGAACGGATGTTTGTTTGACCTTATTTCCGGCAGTAGCGGAAATGGCTACAAGAGGCAAACAGAACAGGTGGCTCTGAGAATTACGTGGGCGTGCGTGGGCGAGGCAAAAATCGGAAGTACCGGTTTGGAGATTATAAAAAGACCTCGGGCACGGATTTCACCAGTCTAGGCGAGTCAGAGAGACGAGACAGTCCGGTAGACCAGACCAGAGGAGCAACAGATACGACGTCACTCCCCCGTCACCCCGTCAACCCTTGGAAGCGCGCTCTCACTCTCTGTTCACTAGGCTACACGGTCCATCGTTCATTAATAAAAATATCACTTGATATATTTTTATATATATGCGTGTTTGTTGTATATTGCTATATAACAGATAGATAGATAGATAGATAGATAGATAGATAGATAGATAGATAGATAGATACTGACAATTATGAAGTATAGTAGATATACTAAACTATCGTCCGGTTCACACTCCACCCACGTCTATTGAACAGGTGAAGAGTCTCATCCCTTGTTCCCTGTTTAGGATGTGGTCTCCGGCTTTATCTTTTCCAATTTTTTCACTCTTACGTATCCCCATGCACATCAGTGGCGTTACCGCCTTGCTCGGGGTGATATGATTTTTAAAAAAATGATAGATAGATAGATAGATAGATAGATAGATAGATAGATACCTACCTACCTACTGACATACTTACGTGTGCGTCGTGTGTGATGTCTGGAATGAATAGGATTTCGTATCATGGCGCAGTGTTAGAATTTTTTTTTTTTCGCCAGGAGAAAATACTTGCGGAAAAAAACACTGCTTGCGCTCGCGCGCACACACACACACACACACACACACACACACACACACACACACACAAATAAAAAAACAAACAAATCCATCGGAACAGAAATCTGGAAGCCGAGTTCGAATTCCAGTTGCATTTCTATGCATTCACTTACGCACAAATACCCTTGGGAAAGGTATTAATCCGTCTCTTCCTTCCAGTTATGGGTTAAATAGCAGTACAGATTGGGTTCTATTGCCTTGGCTGGTAGCCAGTCTACCGCAGAAAGCAATAGCAACCTACTGCGGGATAATCTTCTGCCCAGCCAGTCATGTCTCTTTCGAGGCATGATCGCGCAAAGCGTGTATCACGTATGGCACTTAACTGACTGACCGGTCATAATTATTAGGTCACCCTAGTTTAAAAAATGATGTATTTCATACTATTTTTAGTATTTATTGGCAAGTGGATAATTCTAAATGAAAATAGAATTGTTGTTTTGTTAATAATACTTTGCGAAATTTCACAAGGCAGCCAGGAATCCTTTCCTTCGGCCAGCCAATAAGAAGATCAGACTAGCATGGGGAAGAGAGCACAAAAACTGGACACCAGAACAGTTCTTTTGATGTACATGTTATTGTACACTGTTAATAAAAGAACCATTCTATTTTATTTAGAACTAGCATCAAAGCCCGGCGTTGCCCGTGCAACTCAAAACATTTTCGTAGTAGGAGAAGACGCCAATGAGAGGAGTAGATGGAAATCACTTATTGAACGTTGGAAGGGAAACTTAATTTTAGATGAAAAAGTTACATTAATGCCACACGAATTACAGACAGTTGATTTCCTGCATGAAATATTTAGCGAACAAAAAAGCATAATTATTTTTTTAGTTTTATTTTCTGAAGTATGAAATATTAAATCTGAAAAAAAAGACTTAAATAATTAAATTAACTATTGGCACATTTTTTTTACATATTTTGTTTTTGTTTGAAAAAACACTTTTTGTTTTTAATATTTCTTTTGTTTCAAAATTACGGGGAAAAAATTTCATGATTTTTGTTGACCAAATGAATTTTTAAAACGTTAGAATAAACTTGAGATATAAAGGCTCATTTTTTTAATAAAAAAATATTTTAGTCGCGTTTGTGATTTCATTTCTGTGACGTAATTTAGCAACCATCTTCGATGTTTTACGGAACAAATGTAAACAATCGGCTCCATTGATCCAAACATACGAAAGGGAAAATTGTTGAACATAAACTCAAAAAGTATATGTCGACTCGGCTTCCCTGTAGATATGTGTCCCTAGAAAGTTTGAATGGTGTAGCTTAAAATATGTAGGCGTGCATAGGGAACAGCCACACACAGACTCGCAGATTGCCTTTTATATATATATATATATATATATATATATATAGATCATTCACTTGGCCATGAATACAAAAAATAGTATGAAATACAACATTTTAAAAAAAAATAGGGTGGCTTAATAATTATGGCCGGTAGTGTAGTGATGAAACCCTTCTTTGTTATTTTCCAAACACATTCAGTATATTGTAGCCGTGTTTATAGTTAAAGTTATGAAGTCTTGGCTCTTTCTTTTTTTATTATTAGAACTTCTATTATTTTTAGCCTATTGTTTTATATGTGGAGGCTATTTTACTTGAATTTTCTTTATTGTATATTGCAGATGGACTTTCCGTGTCTGTTTAAATAAGTTCTAATTGAACTAGGCCCAGAAAGATGTTATGTGCGCCTTCTTGATAGGTATGTAGTGGTAAGCCCAATACTATTATTTATGAATTTTGTGTGCAGGAACGCAGAAAAGGAAACACTAATACACTATATATATATATATATATATATATATATATATATATATATATATATATAAGAAAAATTAAGGGAGAGACGTTATTTCATAGTGAATCGGAAATATAGGCCTATCTCAGACGAACCATCATCAGCTTAAGTCTTTATTTTACAAAGGATTTTAATTCGTGCAAAATCCTTTGTAAAATAAAGACGGGGGCTGATTATGGTTCGCCTGAAATAGGAATACACCTCCGATTCACCATGAAATAACGTGTCTGCCTTAATTTTTCTTATATTTGCTCTATATGTATTTATATCCATATATATTTAGAGCTCTCTTAGAGAGTTATCTTACCACTGTATGTACAGGATACTCCTTTGGATTCTTCTATACCCACACTGCATGCTGATAAAGGTATTCTCCAGATGAACATTTAAAGGTCTTTAATTAATTTTTTTTCCGAAAAAAAATCCGAGCCGCAATAATTGTACATATCAAAATTAAAACATTGAAAATTAATTAATTATATGAGAATATCATTGTTATAATAAAATAAATGTATACATAACATGAAGAAAAACAAATGACAGAAGATTACAATTAAAATATTCAGCAGCAGATATTATATCACTATTTAAAATATTTGTTCTTATATTTATTGCTATATTCACGACGTTTCGGGAGTTGTGCGCTTCGGCCTTCTTCAGATGATTAAAATTTCGAGCCGTAGTCTTTATTCCGTCCACATAATTTGCAGCAAAGACAACAGCCCAAACCTTGTAAATAGTGTAAATAATTACAATACCTCATCTCAGAAATACAGATAGATATTGAAGGTGAATTTGGCAACAAAGATGAGGACAACAATCTGAACAATGCAAATAGTGTAAATAGTTACAATAACTCTCTCAGAAATATAGACAGATATTGAAGGTGAATATGGCAACAAAGATGAGGACAACAGTCTGAACAATGTAAATAGTGTAAATAATTACAATACCTCATCTCAGAAATATAAACAGATATTGAAGGTGAATATGGCAACAAAGATGAAGACAACAGTCTGAACAATGTAAATAGTGTAAATAGTTACAATACCTCATCTCAGAACTATAGATAGATGTTGAATGTGAATATTGCAACAAAGATGAGGACAAGAGTCTGAACAATGCAAATAGTGTAAATCAGTGCTTCTCAAACTATATGATGTGACGGACCGTTAGGTTTTTTTTTCAATATGCCAGGGACCGGCAAGCAAAGCAAGCCAATCCAGATGAGTAAGAGGTGGGGAACTATGAACCCCGAACTTTTTCTTTATATACATCTACTATTTAAGGGACATTTTGAGACGATGTAATAAACACGAGGACATGGTATCTTGTTCATTCTAAGAGCAGTCATCATTGACGTAACAAGTTTTCCCAGTTTGCCATTGACCGGTACCATATTTGTGCTATATTAGTTATGGCCAATGGTTTCGAGGGTATATATTTTTAAAAATCCAGAAAAAAATATTTAAAGCTAATATTATTACTTCGTAAGCAATTAGAACTTAATAAAAGGCATTAATCTTCTAAAAATAGACAAACAGTAAAACAAAATATTAATTTTAATTAATTTAAGACGTAGTTAAAATATATGGTATGTATATATCATGGATATATGAATGGAACAAAATCTGATGCGTATTCAGTTCACTCTTTTGCTGTTCATTATATCGCATTCGTTAGTTGGATATCAATAACTTTTAACATGAGTGAGTAAATGAACAATGTAGCCATAATAATATAAAACCAAAATGAAAAAATGAAAACGAGTCAAATATCCTGGCAGTCTCTCGTGGCATAGAGTATTACTATTATTTCTTTCTTTTCTGGAAAATCTCCGCGTACCGACAGACGATGGCTCGTGTACCGGCCACAGTACGCGTACCACACTTTGAGTAGCGCTGGTGTAAATACTGTAAATAATTACAATACCTCATCTCAGAACTATAGACTGATATTGCAGATGAATATGGCAACAAAGATGAGAACAACAGTCTGAACAATGTAAATAGTGCCAATAATTACAATATCTCTTCTCAGAAATATAGACAGATATTGAAGGTGAATATGGCAACAAAGATGAGGACAACAGTCTGAACAATGTAAATAGTGTCAATAATTACAATATCTCTTCTCAGAAATATAGACAGATATTGAAGGTGAATATGGCAACAAAGATGAGGACAACAGTCTGAACAATGTAAATAGTTACAATGCCTCATCTCAGATATATTGACAGATATTGAAGGTGACTATGGCAACAAAGATGAGGACAACAGTCTGAATAATGTAAATAGTGTAAATAATTATAATACCTCATCTCAGAAATATAGACAGATATTGAAGCTGAATATGGCAAAAAAGATGAGGGCAACAGTCCAAACAACGTAAATAGTTACAATGCCTCATCTCAGAAATATAGACTGATATTGAAGGTGAATATGGCAACAAAGATGAGAACAACAGTCTGAACAATGTAAATAGTGTCAATAATTACAATATCTCTTCTCAGAAATATAGACAGATATTGAAGGTGAATATGGCAACAAAGATGAGGACAACAGTCTGAACAATGTAAATAGTTACAATGCCTCATCTCAGATATATTGACAGATATTGAAGGTGACTATGGCAACAAAGATGAGGACAACAGTCTGAATAATGTAAATAGTGTAAATAATTATAATACCTCATCTCAGAAATATAGACAGATATTGAAGCTGAATATGGCAAAAAAGATGAGAGCAACAGTCCAAACAACGTAAATAGTTACAATGCCTCATCTCAGAAATATAGACTGATATTGAAGGTGAATATGGCAACAAAGATGAGAACAACAGTCTGAACAATGTAAATAATGTCAATAATTACAATATCTCTTCTCAGAAATATAGACAGATATTGAAGGTGAATATGGCAACAAAGATGAGGACAACAGTCTGAACAATGTAAATAGTTACAATGCCTCATCTCAGATATATTGACAGATATTGAAGGTGACTATGGCAACAAAGATGAGGACAACAGTCTGAATAATGTAAATAGTGTAAATAATTATAATACCTCATCTCAGAAATATAGACAGATATTGAAGCTGAATATGGCAAAAAAGATGAGGACAACAGTCTGAACAATGTAAATAGTTACAATGCCTCATCTCAGATATATTGACAGATATTGAAGGTGACTATGGCAACAAAGATGAGGACAACAGTCTGAATAATGTAAATAGTGTAAATAATTATAATACCTCATCTCAGAAATATAGACAGATATTGAAGCTGAATATGGCAAAAAAGATGAGGGCAACAGTCCAAACAACGTAAATAGTTACAATGCCTCATCTCAGAAATATAGACTGATATTGAAGGTGAATATGGCAACAAAGATGAGAACAACAGTCTGAACAATGTAAATAGTGTCAATAATTACAATATCTCTTCTCAGAAATATAGACAGATATTGAAGGTGAATATGGCAACAAAGATGAGGACAACAGTCTGAACAATGTAAATAGTTACAATGCCTCATCTCAGATATATTGACAGATATTGAAGGTGACTATGGCAACAAAGATGAGGACAACAGTCTGAATAATGTAAATAGTGTAAATAATTATAATACCTCATCTCAGAAATATAGACAGATATTGAAGCTGAATATGGCAAAAAAGATGAGGGCAACAGTCCAAACAACGTAAATCGTTACAATGCCTCATCTCAGAAATATAGACTGATATTGAAGGTGAATATGGCAACAAAGATGAGGACAACAGTCCGAATAATGTCTTCACTCTTCACGGTCATTTACTTATGCTGAAGCAGAAAAAGACATTACAATAATGCCCTCATGAAACTTATTTGTTTAAAGTTTATTTTAATGGAAACACATATGTGAGTATTAAACTATCCCTTCCCTCCACTTATGAATTAAATAACAGGGTAGGACTTGGGGGACCCTACTCTTAAAAAAAAACAAATCCCAATGGATCTTGATACTCGAAAAGAAAAAAGTATTACTAGGCACAAAAACTTATATAAAAACATCAATTAATTATTGAAAAAGAAAAAGGTATTACCAGCAATAAATAAATAAAATTTAGTTGGCAATAAATGACCCGCCGAGGTTGATATGTATTGAGCAATTTTTAATACAACTGTATTCTGGTCTAATTTATTTATCACGAAAAACTAGTTAACAATAATTATATATCTAAACTTATTTATAAATGGAACTTTGTGTGTCTGTGTGTGTCTGTGTGTGTGCGTGTGTGTGTGTGTGTGTGTGTGTGTGTGTGTGTGTGTGTGTGTCCGTTACCTATAGACTCCGAAACGCCTCAACCAATTTTCTTGAAAATTTACACAGATGAACTATAAGCGTCTGCGAGTGTTCTTAGCTAGGTTTTGTGTCGAGATACCTCCGATAAATATCGAAAATCGATAATCGAACAAATCGATATATATAAAGCAAGATGTTTGTGTGTGTGTCTGTTTAACTGCCTGTATGTCAGTATTTTTTCAGCCATTTTATTTTAGTTTTTCCTTCGGGTTTGGCTATGGGTATAATTGTAGTTCTTAATCTCAGCCATGATACCATTTACTCAGAGGAATTATTTAGCCTTCAAATTCAGTTTACGACGAACAAAACTTATTTGATATCGATAGCAGGAAATCAAAATTTGACTTACATCCATTCATTTTTCTTTCAGTCTACGGTTTCGCTTTAACTAGAAACAACTATTGCTTTTTAGTCTTTCATGCCAACGTTCAAAGAGTCTGAGCTTCAGGACCATGGATTAGTTTTAAAGCTTTCATTACACCCGGGCAACGCCGGGTTATACTGCTATTGATATACTAAAACTTGGAGGAATTAGGAACAGAAACATTAATAGTGAGAAGAGGAATATTGCTTTGTTAATCGACATACACTACTGGCCATAATTAAATGAAAATAGAATGGATGTTTTGCTAATATTACTGTTTACAAGGCAAATAGTGACAATTTACCAATCGCATCCTGTAGATTATACATATATATATATATATATATATATATATATATATATATATATATATATACACTACCGGTCATAATTATTAGGCCATCCCAGTTTTTTAAAAGAAGTGATGCATTTCATATTATTTTTAGTATTCATGGCCAAGTGGATACTTTTAAATGAAAATAGACTGGTTCTTTTGTTAAAACTTCACATTAACATGTACATCGACCGAGCTGTTCTGGTGTCCAGTTTTTGTGCTCTCTTCCCTATGCTAGTCTCTTCTTCTTATTGGCTGGCCGAAACAAAGGCTTCCTGGCTGCCTTGTAAAATTTTGCCAGGTAATAATAACAAAGGAACCATTCTATTTTCATTTAGAATTATCCACTTGGCAATAAATGCTAAAAATAGTATGAAATACATTATTTAAAAAAATGAATGAGTTGACCTAATAATTATGGCTGGTAGTATATATACACACACACACATATATATATATATATATATATATATATATATATATATATACGTCTGTAATTTTTAAAATACAAAAATACTTTTTAAATCACAATATGAAAGGTATCTCACGATAAGAGAGACACTATATATCAAACGATTTTCTCTTACCATCAGCCATACATTATCTAAGTGTGAAAATGGAGTTTTGAATATATATATATATATATATATATATATATATATATACAACTCTATTAATTATTTGCACATTAATATTCATTCCCGATGTCGCTTCATTCAATGGGTGTGTTTCTTACGTGGTAAATTGGCCGTGAGTTTCCTTGACGCTTTCCCAAAGAGTAGATATTCGGACTTACACTAAGTGTAATAAAAAAAACAATTTCGAATATCAGCTTTCGATTTTTATTCGAAAGATAATAACTGTTAGTAATTAGACAGCTTTTATACAGATTGGTTAGTATTAAAAATAGGGAGGTCGTGATAATTCATTATTTTTTTTGTAATCACATCACCCCAAGCAAGGCGGTAAGGCCACTGGTGTGCGGGGGGCTACGTAAGAGTAAATAGATTGGAAAAGAGAAAACCGGAAGGTACATCCTAGGCAGGGAACAAGGGATGTGCATCTACACCTGTTCAATAGACGTGGGTGGAGTGTGAACCGGGCGATAGTTCAGTCTATCTACTCCAATATTAAGTCAAACTAACTTAGTAAAGACTCAGTGTGTGTGCGTGTGTGTGTGGTGTGTGTGTGTGTGTGTGTGTGTGAGATAGAGAGAGAGAGAGAGAGAGAGAGAGTAAGAGAGAAAGAAGGAAAGAAAGAGGTGGGAGGATAACATTATGGTAGGTTGGGGGTGGGGATAAACATCCTGGGCGTACGTACCTTTTAGCTAAAGGCTGACGAACAGGTTAGTCCGAAAAAAAAAAAAAAAGAAAAAAAAAGGAAAAAATGTCGTGGGTGCAAAATATGACGGCCCAAGTTGGCGAATAAATGAGACGAAGAGAAATTATGACTAAAAACTTTGCTTTCTCGACCGATGAAGATCTTTGGCCGTACATTCTACAACCGGTGAGGAGTTTTACAAGAAACTTGAGCAATACAAGAGAACGATTTATGTACGTACAGAAACGAATCTAACATTTTATCACACTTATTTAAAACTTTTTAACTGCTTTATTCTCCCAGTTCAAAATCCACCCAACATTTCTAATCCTGATACTTAACCCTTCTTCCGGCCCCTCGGTCAACTGGTTGGAATGAATTTATTAGCCAATTACCAAACTTACTCTTATGACTGTGACAAGTGTAGTATTTCTAAACTAGATTTTTTTTTTCTTAACAGATGCTCGACCATAGCGGAATGCTGAACAACACCTCCAGCCCCATAACTTACCCTAACATCCACATACTGTGAGTCAAGCATAAACCAAACCCCATTGCTTCCACACCTAACCTACTTACTTGCGCTGTTCAAGTTTGACACGACCTAAGCCTAATAACGAAGTCAAACTTCTGTTAACTTACTAATTTAATGTAAGAATTAGAAAACATGTTAACTTAGTTACAGAAAAGACATAACTTGTCTATGCATGCCCCCGCACTGGTAACTATGCTTGTACAATACTAATTTAAATGGGGGGTAGGGTATGCGCAAGCACTTTCGATCAATGTCCGCTTCTCTCAATATCTTTTAGTCCTAATGCATATGATGGAGCTTGTATTGGCACCTTACCTGGTATGGTGACTCTGACTCAAGGAGTCGTCCTCTTGCCTTGACTTCTGGGTAGACGAGACATGCATACCAGCGGTATCACAGATGTAGCATTGTGGTGCAGTGGATATTGGCTCGGAATGAGAACTTGGAGAACCGAGTTCAAGTTCCAGTTAAATACGTGGCATTCACTTACGCGCAAATACCTTTGGGAAAGGTATTAATCCATTCCTTCTCCCTCCAGCTATGGGTTGAATAGCAGGACAGATTGGTTGGCAAACAATCTACCGAAGAAATTATTAGCAACCTACTGCGTGAAAATATTCTGCCTAGTCAGACATATCTCTTTCGAGACATGATCGCCCAAACGTGTATCACGTCTGGCACTTAACTGACTGACTGATTTTCTTTCCTGTGTTATTTGTCCCTTCATTAAGATTGCTAGAGGTAAACGTTTTCCAGGTTTTGATGTTATCCGCTTGATAATCAGGGATCCAAAACGTCGAATAGTCTCTGCTGAGATCTCTCGATGCTATGATGATGGATACTGTCATGGCTGTAGCACCAGACAATCCACTCCAGTTAATCTATGCAGGGATATGCGTTGTAGTGCATTTCTGTCTGCGGTAGACTGGTCTCCAAGCAAGGCTACAGAACCTAATATGTCCTGTTATTTAACCCATAGCAAGAAGTAAGAGACGGATTTGTACTCTTCCCAGTGCTATTTGCGCGTAAGATAAGACGATAAGATTGGATAAGTACTGGATTGTTATGCGAATGCTGGAAATCTCACCAACGATGAAGGAAAGGCCTGAAACAACCGAAATGCAGTTCGACAGAAGGATGCTGAGGATACCATGAACCGAACATGTGAACAACGACTAGGTTTTGGAGAGGAAATAAACATACTTTTTATCAGGAAAAGACAGCTGAAGTGTCTTGGACATGTAATGAGGAAGAGGGGCTTGGAGAATCTGATACTCACAGAACAGACAGAAAGAGTGATAGGGAAAAGCAACGTATGACATACTTGATGGGCTTGAGCAAAATGGATGGCAGAGCGGAGTAACAAAGAAAGAGTGATAGGAGCTACAACGGATAGGGAGTTGTGAAAGGCCATGATCGCCTACATCCTGGAGGGAAACGGCACACGGAAGAAGAAGAAGAAGAAGAAGAAGAAGAAGAAGAAGAAGAAGAAGAAGAAGCTAAGGTCCTGAAACTATTTAAACCATCTGTGTACAGTGAGTTGTGGTGCAGTGGATAGCGACTCGGAACGACAAATCGGGGAGCTGAGTTCGAATTCCAGTCGAATTTGTTGCATTCACTTGCGCACAAATACCCTTGGGAAAGGTATTAATCCGTCTCTTCCTTCCAGTTATGGGTTAAATATCAGGATAGATTGGGTTCTATAGCCTTAGCTGGCAACCCGTCCACCGCAGAAAGCAATGGCAACCTACTGCGGGATAATCTTCTGCCCAGTGAGTCATGTTTCTTTCGAGATATGATCGCCCAAAGCGTGTCTATCACTTATGGCACTTAACTGACTAAATCTATGAAAGCATCTCCTGTGAGTGTGTCTGTCTCACTGCATACTAGTCATAAAAGCGATTAAAATAGCAAACCCAACCTAAAAAAAGGGGTAGAGCCGAGGTACACCATCTCCTACACTAATGTGAGGGGAGGGGTCGACGTTCCAACTTTCCAAAAGTAGAGCTCCATCATTTTCAGTTAAAGTCCGACCTTCTGATTCTGTTTGAAATAGGTATCAATGTCTCAGTCCTACTACAGGAGCTCACAATTCCAGACAACACGCCCCTTATAGCCAAACATTACCCCATAAATTGACACTGGCTAGAAACCTACATCAAGGTTAGATTTTTCTGTGGCAGGGATGTCAAAAACGAGGACCGTGATCTCTCATATATACTTACTTCCCCGTGGCACATATATAGTATGATTTTTGTCTTTACCCTCTATCTTTGTCATCAAGATGAATAATTTTCGATCAAATATCTGAGAAAATTAATAATATGCTCACTGAAAAATGCCTCGAATACCAAACTAGTTACATTCCTTTATAGCCGAACGGACCTCGAACTACCGCCAGCCATTATGAAGATTTTTTTTCAATCATTTCACCTCAAGCAAGATGTTACCACCACTGAGGTGCAATGGGGCTACATAAGAGAGTTATAGTTTCAGGCAGGATGAGAGTGAAGAGAAACACGAACCAGCTATGCAGGGTATCAGAGAAAGGGCAAGAGAAGGATGTGAACACAGGAGTGAAGACAGTTGTGAAGGTAGGGAGAAAGAAACAGAACAATATACCCGGGGTGATGTAGAAAAGACTGGAATCAAGTGGATAAGAGATAGGAATTGATATTGCATTTAAATTCCTGAAGCTTGTAGCCGTCAGAAAATCCAGAAGGGAGTTCTACATGTGGGAAGTGCGAGAAAAGAAGCTGATGGAGTAGAATTGTCGGCTGCATTTGATTTATCTTACTGTAAATGGGTGGAAATTTGCTGTCAGTCAGGTTGCACGAGTAAATTCTTGAGGAGAGAGCATTAATGACCTAAGTTCGTTTGAGCAGAAGCCATGAAAATATTCGTAGAAGAGACAGAGGGAAGCCACAGCCCGCCGGTATGAAAGAAGCTGGAGTCGAGCTATCCCCTCGGGAGGCTCTGTACAATAAAAGACTATTGGGCCTTAAATACATCCCTGATCTCAAATGGCACTCATACATACGATCCATTGCACGAGAAGCAGGAAACAATGGTCAGTTTATCGTTCCAGGAAGCACCTGACCGCTCATATTATCGTCTACCTTTACAAAAGCCAGATCTGGCCGAGAATGGAATACTGCTGTCGTAATTGGGCGAGAACTGCTACTCTCCAGGTGCGTTGTGGTACAGTGGATATCGGCTCGGAACGAGAAACCGGGGAGCCGAGTTCGAATTCCAGTTGAATCCATTGTATTCACTTACGCGCAAATACCCTTGGGAAAGGTATTAATCCGTCTCTTCCTTCAAGTTATGGGTTAAATAGCAGGACAGATTGGGTTCTATAGCATTGGTCGGCAACCAGTCTACCGCAGAAATATTGTTCTTCATTCTCTTTTTCATATCTTTCTTCTTCGTTCTTTTCTATTTTACTTTTGTCATTTCTTTCTTTCTTTCTTTCTTTTTCTTCTTCTTCTTCTACTATTGTTCTTCCCTTTCATTTTTATCACTTTCTTCTCTCGTTTCTCGGATGTGCGTCGTGGTGCAGTGGATGTATGCTCGGAATGAGAAATCGGGAAGCCGAGTTCGAATTCCTTGCGTTCACTTACGCGCAAATACCCTTAGGAAAGGTATTAGCCGTCTCTTCCCTCAATTATGGGTTAAATAATAAGACAGAATGGGTTCTGTAGCCTTGGGTGGCAACCAGTCTACCGCAGAAAGCAATGGCAACCTACTGCGGGATAATCTTCTGCCCAGTCAGTCATGTCTCTTTCGAGACATGATCGCCCAAGCGTGTATCACGTATGGCACTTAACTGACTGACTGAGTCCTTGTGATTGGCACATTAATTTCCGCCCTCCTACAGACGGGGCGTGGTAACCCTAACCCTGCTCTATCGCGACTTCTATGGAAAGTGCAGGGACGAACAACATCCCTTAGTCCCTCCATCTCTTACATTCACACCATTCTAGCAAATCCGCCCCACATTCCCTCTATATTCAATTAGTGAAAAGTAAATTCCACTCAGACAGGTCTTACATTCAAACCAATGTTCTGCGGAATCGACTCGCAAGACAATATTTCCCTGATCACAATCAAGTTTGAGGTCGGCCGTTATCTTTCTTTCCTATTTGTATAAACTCCCTCTTAATGTAACTCTCTACCTTGAATGACCCCCGAGCCTTATACACGGAGAACATCACTACCAAAAAACAGAAAGTGAGCCGTGAGATAAATGCTCAAGAGCAGTAACTGTCGACGTTTTTTTTTTTACTTCAGAGTACACTTATAGTATAACGAATAACTAGGAAGCGATGTGATGCAATGGATATCGGACTCGGAGAGCGGGGTTCGAATTCCAGTTGAATTCGTTTCATTCGCTAACGTGCAAAAATACCCTTGGGAAAGGAATGAATCCATCTCTTCTATCTCCAGCTATGTTTTGAATAGCAACACAGATTGGGTTCTGTAGCTTTGGTTGGCAATCAGTCTACCACAGAAAGTAATGACAATCTACTGCGAGAAAATCTTCTGCCAAGTCAGAAACATGATCTAGAAAATATATGATCACGAAAGAGATATAATCGTGTGTATCACGTATGGCACTAAACTGACAGACTGTCTGTTGTATAACTAAATCTCTGAGATGCAATTTCAAGAAGAAAAATTAATAATAAATTTAATAAAATTAATAATAAAAAAGTCTCTTGAAATAAGTATTTATTTTTAAGTATTTATTTCCAGGCATTTATTTATTAATGAGTATTTACTTTAAAGATATTAAATTTTCTTGGTGTCTCCAACTTTTTAAAATGAATATATTTTCAATATAATAAAATCTATTTAAACTATTTTCATTATTCGGACAGTTGTCTTCATCTTTATTGCCATATTCACGACGTTTCGGCCATTACACTCTCCAGTGCTCTTCAAGTGATAATTGATGTAATTTGGAACCGTTTGAGAAACTCTGACCTAGAGATTTTTTTTTTAATTGCTTTGTTCGTTTCTGAAAATCTCCATTGTCATGGCTATTTTCTGCGCAGCACCGTTTGTGCCGTGTCTTGGGAGATAAAACTACTTATCGTAACTGCTAAACAATCCACCGACTAACTGTGCTCACATCGGCAGGTAGGTCTCCAGAAATGTTGAATTTAATCAGAAATGAGCATTCAGTTACACACACGCACACGCACACAGATATATATATATATATATATATATATATATATATATATATATATATATATATTCTTCTATGTGCCCTGTCCCTTCAGAACGTAGGCGATCATGGCTTTTCACGTTTCTCTATCCCTGGTGGCTCTTAGCACACCTTCTCCTGTTACACCATGCAACCCTCGTTCCATCACCCACCTGATTAGGTCCTTCAAATATATTATCGTCGCATTCCCCCAGGGTGCGATGGGTGAATTGTAAGTGTTTCGAGTGATTACTAGATGTGTCGACATTATACCACATTCATCTTCCCACAGGCTCTCAGACTCAACATGGAGGCTTAGATCAAGTGCACTGACAAGCTACTTTGGGTCAAGAGGGAGACTGCTGGAAGGCCCCATGTTTGGAAAAAGGACTCTGCACCATGCATCGAAAGCAGAAAATTCCAATCACGGATGTTAGAAAATTTCTGCTGCCACATCACCCCTTCGTCGTCGTCGTCTTGCGGCCATTGGCTAAGATAGAACTCACTACACCCCTCCAGTATTCCCTGTACATTTGGATCCCTGGCGCAGTTTATAGCGAAATTCATAATCTTGTCAAATAGCTGAATACTTGATGCTTCGCCAGGGCTACTAAGGGTGTTTTTACTGTGACACCAACACTAGATGAGTTGCCTCCAGGCCCCATCCTGTTATTTAACCCATAACTGGAGGGAAGTGACGGATTAATACCTTTCCCAAGGGTACCAGTGCTTAAGTGAATGCAGGGTACTCAATCGGAATTCGAACTCGACTCACCGATTTCTCTTTCCAAGCCGATATTCACTGCACCACAACGCTCATCCGTCACTGAACGCTTACAGCGCCTGGTATTCCCAAGCGGTCACCCATCTAGGTACTGACCAGGCTCACGTTGCCTAACTTCGGTGATCAAACGAGAACCGGTGTATTCAACGTGGTATGCCGTAAGACACCCTTTACATCTGGCCACTTAACTCCCCACACTGCAACCCCACTTGACTTGGGGCACAAGAGGCCTACAAAACTCCTTGTAGCAACAAAGATATACTGAAAGCAAAGAGTATGGCATCATTCACAAACCTTAAAAAAAGGAGACCATCCAGAAGAGTTGCAGGAGATTCCGAAAACGTCTAGAGGCCTTGGCTAAAAACAACAGCGATTTTATTTGAGTAAATTTACTCTGTAGCATTTCCAGATATTTTTGTGTCGTTTTTTTGTAAATATGGCCGTTAAAATGAGGTGTCATTTTTTGCATGATTTGAACGACAATTTATCCATCGCACTCTGTATACGTTTCGAAAATCCATAGTAGATCTTTTTTTTTCTACAAACACGCACACACATTTTTCTGCGACTATATATTTATTTTACGTAACGAATCAAGAATTTAAGTATACACCTACACATTTGCTCATATATGTTTTTTAGAAGATAGATATATAGATAAATTTGCACGTATCTATGTAAATATATAGTAAATAGCTCTTAAATATAAATATGAATCAGTTTATGTTTGATACAAAATAACTTGTTATCGTAAGTTTCCTGTGTTATCAGTGTTTTCGCTTAATATATTATTCATTCTTTTTTGTTGTAGTTTCGAGAAACGACAATTTTACGTTCTCGGACAGTTTAGATTACTTTCCTGAAATGCCCAAACCATGAGTTTCTGTTACTCCCACTGATGAGTCGTACACACCCACCGCAAAAATAAGTGGTAAAGTTTATGTATTTGCGTTTTTCCCGTCCGCTCCTCAGTAGATATTTTTAATGACCTCAGTATTTATTTACAGATCTTAAACTCTTTCGTCTCTCAATATAAAGCAAAAAAAGACAACAAACAAAAAATACATTATTTTATGATGACGTAAATTGTTTAAAAGTTAATGGAAAAGCGATATTTTTATTTGGCTTTTGTTATCAAAGTAAACATTGAATTAAAAAGATCTAATCCAGCTGTCCACACAACCTTTGGTGAGATTCGTGTGAAGCAAAACACTGTAGTTCAAAATATGAACTTCAACAAATAATTAATCTAATGAAGGATTGTAATTGTTCTTAAGCTAAGAATTTTTAATAAATATCTGTTGATGACTTAAATTACACTACCGGCCATAATTATTAGGCCACTCTAGATTTTAAAAAAAATTATGTATTTCATACTATTTTTAGTATTTATTGTCAAGTGGATCATTCTAATTGAAAATAGAATGGTTCTTTTGTTATTATTACTTTGAAAAATTTTACAAGGCAAGGAATCAAAGATGAAGTCGTCCGAATCACCCTAAATTTTCTTCATTCTTTCATTGATGAAACTGCAGTATAGGTAATTATTAAATATTTATAAATTCATTTGATGCACATGTTATTGTGCAATATTAACAATTTATTATAAGAGTTTTTACTTATATTGCTTCGGCAGAATATGTGAAATATTTCATTTCATCCAAATTCGAAAAACAATCATTACAGTTAATTACATTTACATGTGCGTTGTGGTGCAGTGGATATCGGCTTGGAACAAGAAATCGGAGAGCCGAGTTCGAATTCCAGTTGAATTCATTGCATTCACTTACGCGCAGATACCCTTGGGAAAGGTATTAATCCGTCTATTCCTTCCAGTTATGGGTTTAAAAAAAAGGACAGATTGAGTTCTATAGCCTTGGCTGGCAACCAGTCTACCGCAGAAAGCAATGGCAACCTACTGCGGGATAATCTTCTGCCCAGTCAGTCATGTATCTTTCGAGACATGATCGCCTAAGCGTGTATCACGTATTGCACTTAACTGACTGACTGAATATAATACTTGAAAACAATTAAAACTTCTACTAGGCATAAAGTAGGGGGATCGGTTTTCTATGTTTATGAAATAATAAACTGATCCCCCACTAATTACTACTTATTAATATAATGGTATATTATAATTCATCTCTTCTCACTCCAGCTATGGGCTAAATGGCAGGGCAGATTGGGTTCTATAGCTTTGGTCGGCAACCAGTCTACCGCAGAAAGCAATGGCAGCCTACTGCGGGATAATCTTCTGGCCAGTCAGTCATGTCTCTTTCGAGACATGATCGCCCAAGAGTGTATCACGTATGGCACTTAACTGACTGACTGAATATAATAGTTGAAAACAATTAAAACTTCTGTTGGACATAAAGTGGAGGATCAGTTTTATATTGTTATGAAGTAATAAACTGATCCCCCACTAATTACTACTTAATAATATAATACATCTCTTTCCCCTCTAGCTATGAGTCAAATGATAGGGCAGATTGTTCTATAGCCTTGGATGACAACCAGTCTACCGCAGAAAGAAATTGTTACAATTTCTTTCTGCGGTAGACTGGTTGTCTACTGCGGGATAATCTTCTGCCCAGTCAGTCATGTCTCTTTCGAGACATGATCGCCCAAGCGTGTATCACGTATGGTACTTAACTGACTGACTTCTTTTATTGTCCCTTTTCCTTGATGATATTTTTCGCATATTCTCACACTCAATAACCGACTGCGCTTTTGATTTCATTGCCTTTCTTTTGGTCGAATAATTATCAAGAGTTACAGAACAACGTATAAGTTATTCCTAATGATTAACGTGTCCTCTTTGTTGATTTTATATATGAATCTCTTTTAGAATTTAACTTAAAACTCATTTTAAACCCGAAAAAAGAAGAGACAAGACTACTTTTTTTTTATGATGCTCCTCAAACTACTACTAATACTAGCATCGCATGGGATGAAAGATCAACTCGTGATCGGACAGTACGGCGCTGGTTTCTGAAGTTTCGCAGTAGGGGTACTGAAGTGTAAGGAGATCGCCAATGTTCCTTTTGTTCGGCCTTGTGTCTTTCTTAACCGAACACCCTACAGCTTACAGGTTTTATGTTGAATAGCTTGGGAATACCAGCTGCTGTAAGCGTTTAGTGACGGATGTGCGTGCTTACAGCTATATCACGTTGAATACACCGGTTCTCGCTTTGATCACCAAAGTTAAGCAACGTTGAGCCTTGTCAGTACTTAGATGGGTGACCGCATGGGAATACCAGGTGCTGTAAGCGTTTAGTGATGGATGTGCGTTGTGGTGCAGTGGATGTCGGCTCGGAAAGAGAAATCGGTGAGCCGAGTTCGAATTCCAGTTGAATACCCTGCATTCACTTAAGCACTGGTACCCTTGGGAAAGGTATTAATCCGTCCCTTCCCTCCAGTTATGGGTTAAATAACAGGGTAAGTCTTGGGGACCCTGCCCTTAAAAACAAATCCCAATGAATCTTGATACTCGAAAAGAAAAAAGTATTACTAGACACAAAACTTATATAAAAACAACAATAAATTGTTGAAAGAAAAAGGTATTACCAGCAATAAATAAATAAAATTCAGTTGGCAATAAATGACCTGCCGAGGTTGATACGCCATAAAAACAAAACAACCAAACCAAACCAATTATGTTGAATAATATTCATCAGAAGGTTGGTTGTCGGCAGGTTGTAATTGGTAGAATTAGTGTGGAATAATAAAATATACATTTTAAATTTCTAAAATAGAAATTTATTAAAAGAAGGAATAACAAGAGTTGTAGAAATTAATGTTCATTGAGAAAGTTATGAGTAGAGTTCGTATTTAATGATGAGGTTGACGAATTAAGAGTTCGTACAAAATGTTTGTAGCAGTAATTATTGAGATAGATAAGGAGAATGAGAGAGAGAGAGAGAGGACAATGTCCGGGTCACTTGAAGTTGAGAGTTACATGTTAGTTGTGTGTCAGCAAACCGCCTCCTCTGAAATGTCCGCTGTGACCAGTTCGAGACCATCGTTAAACATTGAATAGTCACGTGGGATGGCTCAAAGAACGATTTTTTCTTTAGCTCTGGAAAAACCGTTTCTCTGACGTATTTTGAAGTTTGCGATTTGATCACCAATCAGGATTCAGAGTTCCGCTACAATACAAGGCTTGAATATCAAGGTGGTAGAGGACGCCCATCTGCAATTGACAATCAACATCTGAAGGGACTAATCACATAAGCCCACTTCAAAATGTTCGTGGTATTTTATGAGATGTCAGTGCTATTTTCATTTTGGCGTAATTTAAACGACAATTTAAACATCGTACTTAGAACCAACTTAATGAGAAATTATCCCAATGTTGGGGAATTTTTGTCTTTATTTTCACCTGAAATTAAAGCCAAAATACGACGTTTAGAACGGTTCATGATTAAACATAATAGATATTCATTGTCTCTTATATTTAACTGTATATTTTTAGAAAACTATCTGCTGCCTCGATACAATATATACATATATATCTATATCTATATATATATATATATATATATATATATATAGTTGCAATATTTTTTGTTCCTTATTCATTTATATATATATATATATATATATATTGTGTGTATTTTGGCAGCATTTTTTCATTAATGCAGGTTTCATTGAATAATATAGACAAGTTTTGTCTATTAATTTTGTGTAGGATCCGTTCATACCGTCTGATATACTTGATGGTGATGTCGTTGAAAGACAACAAAAAATCACAGTATTTGTTGAATTTTTTATCAGGTCTAAGCTTTCGGCTCACATAAGCCATTATCAAAGAGTAAATAATAACACACAGTAAACATAGAACATTTAAGCTATTAACAATAAAGATAATTGAATTGAAAATATAAGTCCATCCCTACCGTGGCGGATGGCCGAAGACAGTGACAAAATAGTGGTGTTGTGGTCCCTGGTCTGATTACAGACATTTGAGTACGTTGTTGGAAATATCGAAATTGATTGTATTCAAACCAGGTTTAAACTGTTTAATGTAGAGTGCTTCGAGGATTTTTAGTTTCTGCTTATTATTTTCTTCTTTGAGTATGTACGTGTTATCAACAAGCGTTTTTCTCAGAAGTGTGCGTTGATAACCGTGTTGTTCTAAATGACGGAATATATTTGAATTTTTATTTAAGTGCAACGTCAGACGCCGTGAGAGCGAATTTGTGGTGTGGCCAATGTAGATATTATTGAGGTTGTTAGAGATACATTCTCTAAATGGACATATGAATTTATATACTACATTGGTCTTTTGCAAATCACTAACGGTGGGGGAAGAGTCATTGCGGACAAATGAATTAGATGTAGTGGATTTAGTGTAATATATAATGAACTTAATTCTTTTGTTAGAGTCTCTTATACCGTAGCCAGATGCACTCCAATTACCAACTAGATGAAAACATCCTAAAAAAACTCATAAATACTAATATTTCTCCGACAGACTCTAACAAAAGAATTAAGTTCATTATATATTACACTAAATCCACTACATCTAATTCATTTGTCCGCAACGACTCTTCCCCCACCGTTAGTGATTTGCAAAAAACCAATGTAGTATATAAATTCATATGTCCATTTAGAGAATGTATCTCTAACAACCTCAATAATATCTACATCGGCCACACCACAAATTCGCTCTCACGGCGTCTGACGTTGCACTTAAATAAAAATTCAAATATATTCCGTCATTTAGAACAACACGGTTATCAACGCACACTTCTGAGAAAAACGCTTGTTGATAACATGTACATACTCAAACAAGAAAATAATAAGCAGAAACTAAAAATCCTCGAAGCACTCTACATTAAACAGTTTAAACCTGGTTTGAATACAATCAATTTCGATATTTCCAACAACGTACTCAAATGTCTGTAATCAGACCAGGGACCACAACACCACTATTTTGTCACTGTCTTCGGCCATCCGCCACGGTAGGGATGGACTTATATTTTCAATTCAATTATCTTTATTGTTAATAGCTTAAATGTTCTATGTTTACTGTGTGTTATTATTTACTCTTTGATAATGGCTTATGTGAGCCGAAAGCTTAGACCTGATAAAAAATTCAACAAATACTGTGATTTTTTGTTGTCTTTTAACGACATCACCATCAAGTATATCAGACGGTATGAACGGATCCTACACAAAATTAATAGACAAAACTTGTCTATATTATTCAATGAAACCTGCATTAATATATATATATATATATATATATATATATATATATATATATACAAATATATATATATACAAATGAATAAGGAACGAAAACTATTGCAATGTTCAAAACATTAATTTAAAACAGTATATATATATATATATATATATATATATATTGTATCGAGGCAGCAGATAGTTTTTTAAACATATACTGTTAAATATGTTTTGAACGTTGCAATATTTTTTGTTCCTTATTCATTTGTATATATATATATATATATATATATATATATACAAATGAATAAGGAGCGAAAAAAATATTGCAACATTCAAAACATTAATTTAAAACCGTGCTCAATACAAAAATAGAGCAATGAATATTTATTATAAATTATACATTAGAACATGTACAAACTACAATCTACTACAAAAGTATACATTTTGTTTCGGCATTGAAAGAACAATGTCTCACCAGGTAGTTAATATTGATGGTAATAAACGTTATTTTTGAAAAAAAATTTATGAAAATTCACTTCTTTTTATTATTGGAAAACTTTTTTCTGTGAGTCTTTTTCATTGGCTCTTTTCTCTCGCGTATTTATTTCTCCCTTGTTTTTGTTTGTTTTTTTATTTCCTCTGTGTCCTGCTCTTTCTTTTAAATTTTTATTTTTGCTTTCCCATCTTTCCGATCCTATTTGCCTCGTACCTAAGGCTTTTCATGTACAATTTTGTAGTAGATTGTAGTTTGCACATGTTCTAAAGTATAATATATATATATATATATATATAATCCCAGGTGAAGAGGACTCAAGGTTTTATTATCTTGAGTGCTCTGGCATTTATTTTATTTTTATTATTATTATTATTATTATTATTATTATTATTACCGAAATTAACGAAGATTAACGAAATGGTTATAAACAAACCGACAATTTGAAATGATTTGTTTGAACATTATTTTTGATCGATACTCGTATTTAAGTAGATATTCTGTTTATAATCAAACAGTATTATAAATTTATTTCTACCGGCCTGATTATTTACAATAAGTTTTTATTACGAAAATGTGTGTCATTCGGCAGGATTCGTTAATTTCCGTAATATATATACGAAACGTGTGGGCTAACAATATTTTTTCTCTTGTCTTATTCATTTTGTTCCTTTACACATACACTCTATCTGAAAATACTTTACATGAACACACACACACACACACACACACACACACACACACACATATATATATATATATATATATATATATATATATATATATATGAAGATTAACGAAACTTGGTTATAAACAACCGACAATTTGATTGTTTGAACATTATATTTAATCGATGCTCGTATTTATGTAGATATTCTGTTTATAATCAAACAGTATTATATATTTATTTCTACCGGCCTGATTATATACGATAAATTTTTATTACGAAAATGTGTATATCATTCGGCAGAATTCGAACCTACGACCTCTATCCACATAGGGGAATCTACCATGTGATCTGGCACGTCATAGACCTCTCGACCACGGATGACCATCATTCTAAACGAGGTTTTAATCAAGTCTATATAACACAATTTTCTATTCATCGTAATAACCGTATCTGCTCTGAAATGTATCGTAATGTCTATATATATATATAGATAGATAGATAGATAGATAGATAGATAGATAGATAGATATAATATCCATTGAGTTCTCTATTTTTATCTATTTAACACGTCATTCAATAAATCCCTGGCCTGATGAATAAAGCAACAAGTTTTAAGCAAAATTTGTCATTATTCATCAGCATATTCTCCTTCTAGGGTGAAACATTAATTCTAACGCTTCTCTAACAATTTGATGCCTTTTTGTAGAACGATTTATCTTTAACCTCAAAATACGCCTTACTTCTTCATTAGAGTCAAATCTCTTTCCTTGGAGCATTCTTTTAAGGTCTGCAAACATTAAGCAGTCGCTGGGGGCCAGATCTGGAGAATAGGGTGGTTGCAGAAGCAATTCGAAATGCAATCCATGTAGTTTTGCCATCGTTGCGATCGAGTTGCGACACGCTGCCTTGTCTTGGTGAAAGATCACATTTTTTCTTCTTCATTTGTGGCCGATTTTTTGGGCGATTTCTTCGCACCAATAATGCTATATAATATTTAGAATTGATATTTATTTTTTCTCAAGGTAATCGATGAAAACATACCTTGCACATCCCAAATTACGAAGGCCAAATCGTTGCCTGCTGATGTCTGCGTCTTTGGACGCCTGCTGCTGTCCACTCAGCTGACTGCAGATTTGACCCTAGAGTGAAGTGGTAAATTCATTTTTCATCCATTGTCACATATTTACGCAAAAACTTCTTGTTGCGTTGAAACAGTTGGCAACAACGTTCTGAATCGTCAACGCGTTGTTGTTTATGATCGATTGTGAGCAAACGCGGTACCCACTTTGAACACAGGTTCTGATATGTTCAACTCCTCTGCTATCTCGCACAACTTCAATTTGCGATCGGCCAACACGATTTTGTGGATTTTGTGTGTGTGTGTGTGTGTGTGTGTGTGTGTGTGTGTGTTTTCCGGTTCTGCTGCCGATTTTGGGTGACCTGAGCGTTCACCATCATTTGTGCCTGTACCACCGCGTTTAAATTCAGCATACCACCTCTTAACCGTTGTTTCCGACAGAGCAGAGTCTGAATAACACTTAACAAGCTTTGTTTGAACAGCATCTTTTCTCATCAGAAATCAACACACGAAATTCAGATTATTCCGTTGTTTTGAAAACTTACAAAAGTAGTTTCACTTAAATAAGCGTAATTTGTAAACTAATAATCCAACTGAGTCTAAATTTTGCCACGTGCCATTTGAAGGTTAGTGCTTCATAAAAATTATATGTCTTTTTTATTAGTGGCACCATCTATATCTTATTGAGTTATGGTTTATATATATATATATATATATATATATATATATATATATATATATATATATATATATATCCGCAGACAGATCTGTTTTTCTGTATCACAGCTCATCAGTACGGTAAAACAGCCGATTGTTTTTTACCCGGTACTGAAACCCGACCGAATTGCCGTCAGTCAGTGATTCTATCTCTGAGCTATGGGCGCTCGGTAGAAGAAGGCAGACTTTTTAGCGTGTATATTATCATTATACACGCCCAATAGCTGAAAGTGTTCTAATTCATTGCTGAATGAACGATGCGTAGATGCCAAAGTAGCTACTGTTTTTCAAAGTCTACCATTCTTCCAGAGTGCTCAATCAGGGTGTGAGAGCGTATATACATATATATATATATATATATATATATTGGGGAAGAGTAACTTGCTTATTTGAATTTGGCGCCTTGAAGCGATGGTTGCTCCGATGATAGTCGGGAGAGGCTTACTCGAAAATGCGGGATTTAAAGTTTGTTTCTATTTACTTTACAGGAACCTCAGTGCGCAGCAAGGAAGGGACGAAGTTCATACAATGCGTATTTATTTTTTTATATATATATTTTATTTTTTATATATTTTTTATTTCTTATTCCAAATAAGCAAGTTGCTCTGCCCCACTCTGTCTAAAAGAGAGATATAAAAAGAGAGATTGTTTGTGTGTGTCTCTGATATAGGTGCATATTAATCGAGTCATATATTACATTTCGAAGTTACAGATATGAAAGGATGGAGGTAGTAGAGAGCCATAACTGCTGAAATACAGAAAATAAACAAAACCTGCTCGATGGCAAAATCATAAATCGAGGAAGGAAGTAAATGGTCGATTAGATGGTGTGTAAACCAAAGATTAAGGCTTTTCTCAGAGGCATTAATACGATGACCCTCAAGTGTCGATACATCTCTAAAAATAACAACTGCATATTGTTCTTGTTTTGATAATACTTTAAATTTCTTTTGCCATTGTTCTTTGTTAACCCTGGAACACTAACCATCAATTAAAGTTACACCACTACTAACCATGGGTATTTCATACCCAATTTTGAAAATATAAAAAAAAATATTAAATATAAATATTTATTTGAAATATTTTACATGCAGGCACTTCAAACTTTGTACTTTGAGTTAACATTATTAGAAAGTAAAAAAAAACATTATTTAGGTAAGAAAATCAGGTACTGAAAATTGTAATGTAATTAAAATGGCGTCATTTGCATTGAGTAGTGCGTTGTGGTGCAGTGAATATCGGCTCGGAACGAGAAATCGGAGAGCCGAGTTCAAATTCCAGTTGAATTCCTTGCATTCACTTACGCGCAAATACCCTTGGGAGAGGTATTAATCCGTCTCTTCCTTCCAGTTATGGGTCAAATAACAGGACAGATTCTATAGCCTTGGCTAGCAACCAGTATACCGCAGAAAGCAATTGCAACCTACTGCGGGATAATCTTCTGCCCAGTCAGTCATGTCTCTTTCGAGACATGATCGCCCAAGCGTGTTTCACGTATGGCACTTAACTGGCTAACTATTTACCCATAGTTAGTGTTTTCTGGTTAACAATGTCAGAGTGTGTCACTGGTAACAAGTTAACTCATACACCCCTGCTGTATGATCAGGCTATCAGCGGATAAACCAGGTTTTTTTGTCTGGTGAGGAGTGTATCTGCTCATGAGGATTAAAACCAAAGTCTGTCAAAAGGCGGATTCACTTCTTGAAGGGCAAATTGTCCTTTAGCTCAATGTTGTATCTTGGGCGTGGTAGGTATGTACGCAGCCAGGGTGGTATGATGGCACGGCATTACTGGGCAGAGGGCTTCCTAGAGGAAGGTTTCGGTCGCTGGAATCAGCAGCTACGTGTTTGTGATCAAGGTGAACCTTCAAGGACATCGATCCAGATATATAAGTGGAACTAACCAACTGCGTTGCGACCCTATAATCACAGCCGGTTAGGCAATGATGGTTGTTAATATATTCTTTGTTGAAGATGTGTCTTTCTTAACAACCAGTACGACTGTTATATAACTAAAATTATAAATTAAATCTCAATAACTATACAAACATATATATTTAATTGAAAGAGGCACAGTGAATAGCTGCGCGGATTGTGGAATCGGAGAGCCAAGTTCGAATTCCACTCTAATTCATTACATTCACTTACGTGCTAAAATCCTTATGAAAATTATGAATCCATATCTTCTCCCCCCAGTTATGGGTAAATAGCGAGACAGACTGGGTTCTATAGCTTTGGTTGGCCAGTCTATCGTAGTACCACGAAAAAATCATCAATGCCACCCCGCCCAGAATATAATGGTTTTGCGTTGGGTCAACATCACTACATGTTAAAAAGTTAAGTTACAGAATTATCGACGACAATGAACCAGCCCAGAACAGAGTGCGATGACGAGGAGTTGTCGATGGGCTTAAAAGTATATATATATATATATATATATATATATATATGGGTTTTGCATTCTATTAGAAAATGTTATTTCTCTGCTAATGTCCGAGTAATATTTTTACTCGACTAATTCTTTCTTCCATTCGTAAGGATGTTTTACTCCCATATTATGTCAATTCTGTAATTTTCACATTTGAATGTAATTGTGAACACGACTACATAGGTAGAACATCTCAGCGTTTGGATTATAGAATGAAACAAGATTTACCTCCAAGAATTTTGAATCCGGCTTCAAATAGTAGCCAACTGGTAAATACATCTGGGTCATCCATAGCACAACACACCAAGATATTCCGAAGTTTTCTGGAGGCCGTGGTTGAAGCCAATGGCGATTTTATTGAATATTAATATATTTGGTTATTCGAGTTGTTGTTCTTTGACTAATCTAAATTTACACCAAACCACTCACAAACAAATATATATATATATATATATATATATATATATATATATATATATATATATATATATATATATATATATATAAGCATGCAGTGTGGGTATAGAAGAATCCACAGGAGTATCTTGTACATACAGTGGTAGGAGAACTCTCTAAGAGAGCTCTAAATATATATGTATATAATTACATATAGAGCAAATATGAGAAAAATTAAGCCAGACACGTTCTTTCATGGTAAATTGGAAGTATGGGGCTATTTCAGGCGAACCATCATCAACTTCCGTTTTTATTGTACCAAGGATTCGTGTAAAATCCTTTCTACAATAAAGACGGAAGCTTTTCGATTATCGATTTTCGATATTTGTCGGGGGTACCTCGACACAAAACCTAGCTAAGAACACTCGCAGACGCTTATAGTAGAACTGTGTAAATTTTCAAGAAAATCGGTTCTGCCGTGTCGGCGTCTATAGGTAACGGACACACACACACATATAAACACACACAGATAGATAGATAGATAGATAGATAGATAGATAGATAATGTTGAGTTATAATTAATATTCGCTTTTGAGAGCTAATTGTAATGACGAGTGTATCATCCTAACTACGAACCATGCATACAGGATAAAATAAATTTGATGAACACTCACATGCATGAGTTTTTCCACGGCATAGTTAATTTTCACATTGGATCAAAGAAAAATAATTTGTTCTCCTTCATAACCACGTTGGGTCCCTTACGTCAAGAACGATAGGGGAACAATTTTGCAACTCGGTTAGTCTTTTCTGCACAACCATCCATATTCAACCGGCTTTGCACCAAAGCATTATTACCTTTTTCGATGGCTGCAAAACGCTTTGATAGGCAAAACTTGAATTAAAAACCGGATTCAAGTTCGTCTAAAACCTTAATTTTACTCAGATGTAATCCAAGTGCTACTTGATGAATAGCAACAAATAATTGCAAATAATCGGGAATGTCATCTAAACTTATTTATAAATGGAAATTTGTTTGTGTGTTTGTATGTGTGTGTGTTCGTTACATATAGACTCCGAAACGGCTGAACCGATTTTCTTGAAATTTGCACAGTTGTACTATAAGCGTCTGCGAGTGTTCTTAGCTAGGTTTTGTGTCGAGGTACATACGATAAATATCGAAAATCGATAATCGAAAAAATTGGGTTATAAAAGGAGTGGTCCGATTTTAATCAAATGTAATGCACTCATAGACAAAGACATAAGAAACGATATTCAGAAGTTTCAAGGTTGCAGTTCTTACAATACTGCAGAAAATTGATAATATATATATATATATATATAAAAAGCAAGATGTGTGTGTGTGTGTGTGTGTGTGTGTGTCTGTTTATCTGCCTGTATGTCTGTATTTTTTTCAGCCCTTTTATTTTAGTTTTTGCTTCGGGTTTGGCTCTAAGTAGGTATAATTGTAGTTCTTAGTCTCAGCCATGATACCATTTACTCAAAGGACTTATTTAGCCTTCAAAATTCAGTTTACGACGAAAAAAACTTATGTGATATCGATACCAGGAAATCAAAATTTGACTTACATCCATTCATTTTTCTTTCAGTCTACAGTTTCGCTTTAACTGGAAACAACTATTGCTTTTTAGTCTTTCGTGCCAACGTCCAAAGAGTCTGAGCTCCAGTACCATGGATTAGTTTTAAACCTTTCATTACACCCGAGCAACGCCGTGCTATACTGCTAGTAACTAAATAAAATCTCATTCGACTTCATTTGTTTAAGAATAAATTTGGCAAACAAAAACGAAAATGATCTATGACTCAAGCTAATCTTTTGGGAAAACCACTGAAGTAAAGCTCTCGGTAATGCATCACTGTTACTTGTAAAATCTCAGTTACACACAAACTTCTCGTTTCATTTCGAGAAAATTGACATACTTCTCTTTGCCTTTCATATTTTGCAAGCATTTAGCCACAATTCTATACAAGGACAGGTGTGGAAGAGCAGACATTCATTACGGGCTCTATTCCGGGTTTCAGTTGATTTTTGTACGCTTCATTTAAATGAAATTCAACTATTGTTGAGTTTGACAGAAATCCCTTAAGACCGTAATGACATATTAGCTTTCATAAATCAGTGAAGGCATAAAATGTATTACTAATAAAATATCTCTGGCTTCAAGATCATAATCAAAAACATCCACCTGTCTCTAATATATATATATATATATATATATATATATATATATATATATATATATAGAGAGAGAGAGAGAGAGAGAGAGAGATAACGTAACGCCAGGCAAAAATCTCAAAATCTGGATTACAACCATCTAGATTTCAAAAAAAAAATCACCCACTTACCAAGGAAATAAACTCCGACGCCATGTTTGTAAACACATTATCAAGGATAGTTTTCTTTTTACTCTGCTTGCCACACTTACAGTCATTCGCCCTCCTTCCTTGACTTTCGGCTGTTTGAATATAGCAGGTTTCATTTTTTGCTACATATACAACAAAACAAATAATAGGTACGGAATTCTGATTTTAACTTAATAACCACTAGCAGTATAGCCCCGCGTTGCCCGGGTGTAATGAAAGCTTTAAAACTAATTCATGGTCCTGGAGCTCAGACTCTTTGGAAGTTGGCACGAAAGACTAAAAAGCAATAGTTGTTTCCATTTAAAACGAAACCGTAGGTACCGATTTCCGATATCGAGGAAAATGAGTCGTCTGAAAAGATCTACGAATGTTTAAGCCAAAAAACTATAATTTTAGTAAGTTAGAGCAGATTCTGCAACAAGAACCACGATAAAAGGGCTGAAATCCTAATCTTAATCAAACCTGATTGGATATCGGGGTATCGAGTTTCAATATCGGAGAAAAAGTGGAAAAAAATAAATCACCCATGACCTGACCAGAAGCCTAAAGAATATTTGTGTGAAGTTTGGTGAGAATCGGATAAAAATTGTGGATTTATATAAAGGACATACAGACAGACAAACAAACACACACTCAAACATCTTGCCTTTTATATATATATGTGTGTGTTTGTGTGTGTGTGTGTGTGTGTGTGTGTGTGTGTGTGTGTGTGTGTGTGTGTGTATTATCGATTTTCTGCACTATTGTAAGAACTGCAACCTTGAAACTTCTGAATATCGTTTCGTATGTCTTTGTCGATGAGTGTATCAAGTTAAATTAAAATCGGACCATTCCTTCTATAATCCGATTTTTTCGATTATCGATTTTCGATATTTATCGGGGGTACCTCGACACAAAACCTAGCTAAGAACACTCGCAGACGCTTATAGTACAACTGTGTAAATTTTCAAGAAAATCAGTTCAGCCGTTTCGAAGTCTATAGGTAACGGACGCGCGAGCGCGCAGAGTTACATTTATAAATAAGTTAAGATAAGAAAACTATCAAAAACAACAACAATATTACAACTCTATGAGAATGTGGCATTTTAGTAAATGTATGATATTTGGGTGAATATAGGATTGGGTAGAGATGGATGTTTTCTTGTGCCGAATAAGTAAATTGTAATGACGGAATAGATCACGAATCAGATTGGCTAATTTAGGATAGTCAGTGATAACCAGCCGCGCTACACTCCCACTTCGGACTTGTTCCAAAATTGTAGGTAAAAGTACAATAAATTTACGTATTTCAACCAACCCGGCTATAGATGCGTCCCTTTAGCGATGGGGTATATCATTCTTGGGGACTCCTCAAAGACACATGGGCCAGTAAAGAGAAGCGTTGGTACATCAAGTGATTTTACCTAAAGAGTTGTGAGTTCAATATCTGGCTACAGCAGTAATGAACAAAGAACTCAGAGAATTGAAGTAAAGAGAGATAACTATATGATATTTGGAAGTGGCATGGCATATGGAACGAGAATGATGTGCCGCAGTGATTGAGATAAAGTGTTTGGTTCGAAATTCCAGGCACCTGAGGAAAGCTAGGGAGTACAGCAGCAAAAATGTCGTACAAATCTTAATATCAGGGTAAGATGAGAACAACAGTCCGAACAATGTAAATAATGTAAATACTACCTCATCTCAGAAGTATAAAAAGACAAAGCGTTCAAAGGCCGGAACATTGTAAACATGGCAATAAAGATGAGGACAACTGTCCGAACAATGTAAATAATGTAAATACTACCTCATCTCAGAAGTATAATAGACAAAGCGTTCAAAGGCCGAAACATCGTAAACATGGCAATAAAGATGAGGACAACAGTCCGAACAATGTAAATAATGTAAATACTACCTCATTTCAGAAGTACAGACAAGTACTTAAGACATTTTATTTTATTATTTCTTCCAAACCCTGTTCTACCGTTAATTTACTCAAGCTAATCAAATATGTTACACACTGCTTTCTTCTGTCTCTCTTTCCTTTAATCTGTCCTGTGAGTATTAGATTTTTCAATCCCTCTGTCCTCATTACGTGCACTTTAAATTTCAATATTCCTTTCCTGGTGCTATGCATAAGTTTTCTTTTTGTTTCCATTTTCTCCTCGTCGTTGCTCACATATTCGGTCCAGGTTATACTCAGCATCTTTCTGTAGAACCACAATTCTGTTGCTTCAAGTCTCTTCTTCATTTTTGTAGATACTGTTTCGCATACACTGCCGAAATCGATTGGCAGATTTGTTGTTTTTTTTAGGTCATAATAATTTACTTGGTTAGAATAATGATTTCAGTTGAATTCGTTGTATTCGCTTACGCGCAAATACCCTTTGGGAAAGGTGCACTGGATATCGGCTCGGAAAGAGAAATCGAAGAGCCGAGATCGAATTCCAGTAGAGTTCGTTGCATTCACTTATGTGCAAGTCACCATTGGAAAGGTATTAATCCCTCTCTTCCCTCCCGCTATGAGTCAACAGGACGAATTAGGTTCTATAGCCTTGGTTGGCAACCAGTCTACCGCAGAAAGTAATGCCAAACTACTGCGGGAAAATCTTCTGCCAGTCAGTCATGTATCACGTATGCCACTTAGTGACTGATTGAATAATTTACTGATGCAAGTCCTACTAAGTAACATATAGATGGGGAGAGAAGAGATGGATTCATAACTTTCCCAAATATATATTCGTATAAGCGACTGGAATTGGAATTCGATTCTCCGATTTTCAATTCGTTATTCATTACACCACCCCCCGCGAAGTAGTAAGCTGACAGCAATTTGTATTCCCAAACGGACATCTATCTAAGTACTAACCGAATTCGACGTTTGATGGCCGTACGAGAATCGGTATTTTAACGTGAGATGGCCATATGCACACTGCCGGACATTAATGCTAGACAATCTACTCACAGATGAAGAACAGACTTGAAGTAACTCTTCAAAAATAAGTAACAAACAAATTTAAGTCATTTCTTTTTTTCTCACCGAGGACAAACTCAATATGTGATGTTAATTTAAGATTAAATGTGTATAGTAAATGCAGACTCGAGGCATTATAAACTCTTTTTTCAAACGATAAGGTTTTCATATTATTTTCCTTGGGTTTTAAATATGCCAAATTGTAAAATTTTTCATAAAATAGAGAAATGCTACCCGAAGTTATAAACACGTAAGTCATTGCATTTTGAGGATTTTTCAGCTTATTCCACAAACAAAAGAATTTGATAATAGTTGTTTATATCGTTGAGTTCCCATGGTCGACATAAGGAGGAGGATTTATGTTATCTAGAAAGGAATAAAAAAAAAATATCTTTTACGTCAAGATAGAGACAGCGTTACATTTCATTTTTTTTATGTTTTTAACACAACAAAGTCAATTCAAGGAGGGGATTTTATTTTATGTAGCGGGGCACTAATAAAAAGACATCCGTAACTTCTACGTCGAAAAAGAGAAAACGTTACATTTCTATACTTTTATGCCGTTGAGTCCCCAACTTTAATCCAAGGAGCGATTTTATTTAATCTAAATTTATTTATAAATGGAACTTTGTGTGTGTGTGTGTGTGTGTGTGTGTGTGTGTGTGTGTGTGTGTGTGTGTGTGTGTGTGTATCCGTTACCTATAGACTCCGAAACGGCCTAACCAATTTTCTTGAAAATTTACACAGTTGTACTACAAGCGTCTGCGAGTGTTCTTAGCTAGGTTTTGTGTCGAGGTACCCCCGATAAATATCGAAAATCGATAATCGAAAAAATCGGGTTATAGAAGGAGTGGTCCGATTTTAATCAAATTTCATACACTCGTAGACAAAGACATAAGAAACGATATTCAGAAGTTTCAAGGTTGCAATTATTACAATAGTGCAGAATATTTGATATCGATAGCAGGAAATCAAAATTTGACTTACATCCATTCATTTTTCTTTCAGTCTACGGTTTCGCTTTAACTTGAAACAACTATTGCTTTTTAGTCTTTCGTGCCAACGTCCAAAGAGTCTGAGCTCCAGTACCATGGATTAGTTTTAAAGCTTTTATTACACCCGAGCAACGCCGGGCTATACTGCTAGTCTAATAAAAAAAAATTCCGTATCTTTTGCAGTTAGAAAAAGAAAACGTTACGTATCATTTATTATGTCATTTAGTTCCCAAAATCCATTCGATGACGGAAATTTATTTTATGTAGCGAGATATGAAAAAAATCACGCATCGTTACGGCCTGTAAGAGAAAACGTTACATTTGATTTTATTATTTTGTATGAGGCACCAAAGACACTTCAAGGAAAGGATTTTATTTTATGTAACGAGGGTTCTAATAAAAGAATCCCGTATTATTTACGGAGAGAAAGAAAAACCGTTACATTTCATTTTTGGATGAGGTTAACACAACAAAGTCAACTCAAGGAGGGGATTTTATTTTATGTAACGAGGGCACTAATAAAAACATCCCGTATTATTTACGTCGAGAAAGAGAAAACGTTACGTATCATTTATTATGTCATTCAGTTCCCAAAATCCACTCAATGAAGGAAATTTATTTTATGCAGCGAATGGATGGTCATCATTAAAAAGGGCAGCCCAAAATGCCAAATACAGGTCGGGGATAATAGAATCAAGCAGGTACAAAAATGTAAATACCTGGCAAGCGTTATAACAGAGGATGGAAAGTGCGACACTGAGATCCGAAGGCGAATTGGCATGGCGAAGGAAGCATCCCAGAAGTTGAGTAAGGTATTAAGAAACAGGACAATTTCGCTAGAAACTAGGAAGAGAGTACTGGATTGCTACGTGCTGTCAGTTCTTCAATATGGCAGTGAATGCTGTACAATAACATCAAAGATGAAGGAATGAGTTGAAACAACCGAAATGTGGTTCTATAGCATACTAGACATAAAGTGGGGGATTAATTCCATATTACAATCAATATATAAACAAAACCCTCATTTGTGATCACAGCATTTTCTATATATTTATATTCCTGAGATCCAAAAGCACAAGGATGCATTCCAGGAGCTGATTAGAGTATTAAGAGACAGGACAATTTCGTTAGAAACAAAGCATTCCACTGCCACTATAGGGTAGGGGGTTACATAGAGCGATTGGATATAGGAAATGTCAGAAGGAGGGTGATAGATGAGTAAGGAGGTACATAGGAAGAGTGTTTGAGAGAATGAGCGCGAGTTAGTGTGTTAGGAGGTGTCTATTGACCTTGCATTTAAACTCCTGGAGGCTGTAGCCGTCAGGAAAGCAAGTAAGCGGAAGGGAATTCCACAGGCGGGAAGTGCGAGAAGAGAAGCTGTTGGAGTAGAAATTGCGGTTACATTTTATCGGTTTCAATGTAAAAGGTTGGGACCTAGTTGCTACTCTAGTATCTCGTGCAAATTCGTACCTGGGGGACACCAGTGATCTAAGTTCATCGGAGCAGAAGCCGTGAAAGTATTTATAGAAGAGGCACAGGGAAGCCACGTCACACCGGTGAGAGAGTGACTGCAGGCGGTCAGTCAAGTCGGTATCGATCACATTACAGATTCTCCGTTGTATTTTGTCAAGAAGCCCGAGGAGAATAGCAGGGGCACCCGACCAGATATGGCAGCAGTATTCAATACACGGGTAGATGGTAGATTTATATATGTGCAGGATAGATTCAGACGGAAAGAACTTCCGGGCCCTGCACAGAGAGTCGACTTTCATAGCAGCAGATTTAGCAATGGATTCGACGTAGTCATTCCACTTGAGGTTCTCTGAGAGTGTCAGGCCAAGCAGGCATAGTGTTTTACTCTCTGGGAGGCAAGCCTGTTCCATGCTAATGGGAGGGAGGTGCGGTTCTCTGCAGCGAGATCCAAAATAAATCGCGTATCGTTACGGCCAGTAAGAGAAAACTTTATATTTGATTTTATTATGCAGTTGAGGCAGCAAAGGCAACATAAGGGAGGGATTATATTCTATGAAACGACGGCACTAATAAAAAACATTCCGTATTATTTATGGTGAGAAAGAGAAAGCTTTGCATTTCATTTTTTAAAGTCGTTTTGTCCTCAAAGTCAACTCAAGCGGGGAATTTTATTTCATGTATCTAGGTAAAAATATTTCATGTATCTAGGTAAAAATATTTCATGTATCTAGGTAAAAATATTTCATGTATCTAGGTAAAAATATTTCATGTATCTAGGTAAAAATATAAAGACAGTGATAGAGAATAACTTACATTTCATTTTTTTATGACATTTAGTCACCAAAGTCAACTCAAGGTAGGGATTTATTTTATTTTAGGAACTTATTTATTTTATTTTAGGAACTTATGCAACGACTCCTGTATATTATTCGACTAGGGAGAGAAATCGAAGTCTATCATATATTATGTCGGTGATTCCCTGAATTCAAATATATAATATTTTTTTTTACCGAGGCATTAATAAAAAGAACTCAGTATCTTTAAAACCAGAAAGATAAAACGTTACATAATATTTTTTATATCGTTCAGTCCCAAAAGTCAACACAAGGAGAAAATATTATGAAGCGTGTTACCAAAAAAAAGGAAAGACTCAGTTTTTTACTTTTTTTTTATAATCATATCGCCCCAAGTAAGTACTGCCACTGGTGTGCAGGGAGTTACATAGGAGGTAAATTATGAGAATGAATGACAGGTTACAGGGGGGTGTCAGAAACAGGGAAGGAGAAGGATGAGAATACTGATGAGAGTGGAGTGGACGAAGAAAGAGCTTTAGAGAGAGAGAGAGGATGAATGCAAGTTAGTGGGATAGGAAATGACTATTGACTTTACATTTGAATTCTTGAAGATTGTAGCCGTCAGGAGAACAAGTTAATGTAAGTGAATCCCACAGTCAGGAAGTGCGAGAGAAGAAATTGATGGAGTAGAATTTGCGTTTACAATTTATTGGTTTCACTGTAAAAGGGTGGAACCTAGTTGCTAATCTTGTGGCTCCAGCAAATTCATGTATGGGGGGGGGGGGTTGCCTGTGAGCTGAGTTTATCTGAGCGGAAGCCATGAAAAAATTTGTAGAAGAGACACAGAGAAGCCACATTGCGCCGGTGAGAAAGTGACTGTATCCGAGCTGCCAAGTCTGGATCGGTCACATTGAAAGAAAGAGAAAAAGTTACATATCATTTTTTTAGACATTGTACTTGAGTTCCCAAAGTCATTTCAATGAGGGGATTTTATTTTATGTAGCGAGGCACAAATTAAAATACCACCGTATCTATTACGTCGAAAAAGAGTAAACGTTACTTGTCTTTTTTTTATACAGTTGAGTCCTCAAACTCAAATAAAAGAGATGATTTTATTTTGTTTTGTATTTACTTATTTAATAATAATAATAATAATAATAATAACAATAATAATAATAATAATAATAATAATAATAATAATATTAATAATAATAATTA
This sequence comes from Ascarosepion bandense, assembly GCA_037127315.1. NCBI lineage: Eukaryota > Metazoa > Mollusca > Cephalopoda > Sepiida > Sepiidae > Ascarosepion > Ascarosepion bandense. Next base: position 1,576,174 of record JBBBDQ010001014.1, on the reverse strand, counting down.
TAGAAGGCTACGAATGATATTAAAAACTGAATTAAATTCACAGAACAGAGTTATGGCCATTAATAGCCTTAAACTGGACTCTAAACGACATCAGGCGAATGGATGCTAAAACAAGAAAGCTTCTTTCTAAGCATAAGATGCATCATCCAAAGGCTGATGTAGACCGTCTATACATACCCGGTAAAGAAGGTGGAAGAGGTCTTATTCAGCTGGAATTGTCATACAAGACAACAACTATTGGCTTACTAACATACATAGAAACAACAAAGGATTGGATGATACAATTAGTAAGGCAACATGAAGAAAGAAAGAAAAAATATTCAATAATAAAAGAAGGCAGTAAATACAAACAAGATTTACAGTTAGTAGATTCTGTAGAAAAGCAAAACAGAAGCCAAGAACCAACTATTGCGGCAAAAAATATGAAAATAAAAGCCAAAGATAAAGCTCTCGAACAGATGAAACAGCGCTGGCAAGACAAACCTCTGCATGGCCAATATCTGGAACGTGCCAATAAATCCAATGTTGACAAAGTTAATACTCATCGATGGTTACGTGCATCTGGATTAAAGTCTGAAACTGAAGGCTTTATTCTTGCAGCACAGGACCAAAGTCTTTTCACTAGAAACTTTCAGGCAAATATTATACATAATAATATGGATCCAAAATGCAGGTTTTGTGATAAACACCTAGAAACAATCGACCACCTAATCTCAGGCTGTTCTGTGCTTGCCCCAAACGAATATAAAAATCGCCACGATAGAGTTGGGCAATATTTACATTGGGCAATGTGCAAACATTATGGAAAGGCTGTAAACAAACACTGGTATGAACATCACCCAGCACCGGTTACAGAAATAGAAGATGTAACCATTCTATGGGATTACACCATCTACACAGACAGAAAAATTGAAGCAAACAGGCCAGACATTATTGTTAAAAACCAGAAGGAGAAAACTTGTCTATTAATTGATATGGCTTGTCCAGCGGATTGTAACATAGCAATCAAGGAATTTGAAAAACTGTCAAAATATAAAGACCTGGAAATTGAAATAGAAAAAATGTGGAAATTGAAAACAAGAGTTGTGCCAGTGATAGTAGGTGCACTTGGAATGATAAAAAAAGGAACAAAACAACACATTGAAAGAATCCCTGGAAACCCCAGCTTAAGAGATATACAAAAAATTGTCTTATTAAGTACAGCCCACACACTAAGGAAAACTTTATCTATGTAATGCTGGGGATGATAGGGAAGATAGAAAAACATGAAATGGAGTCATAACAACACGCCACTACCTGCCTTAGGTCTCCCCGCAGACTTGGTTGGTAGTGAGACCAAAGCAGAAATCGAAATATGATGAAAAATGACATAATAATAATAATAATAATAATAATAATAATTAGCAAAAAGGACCTGCAAATCGATTAACAAAAAAAGTGGAAACTGAAGGCTACGACTATCGCTGTTCTGAAAGAGGCGTTGGGTACCAAAAATTATCCGAATAAAATTCCTGGACATATCAACATCTGAGATCTAAAACAGAATAGATTACTCTAAGCGGAACTGTATATACCACTCGATAAACCATTTCCCGAATGTTCATAGTGCATTTTGACTTATAGACTCCAGGGGTGACTTGGTAATTAAGCACTAAAATTTACTCTCAGGCAAGCTGATAACACACATAATAATATCATTAATAATGGTGATGATGATGATGATGATGATGATGATGATGATGGCTTGTCCAGCGGATTGTAACATAGCAACCAAGGAATTTGAAAAACTGTCAAAATATAAAGACCTGGAAATGGAAATAGAAAAAATGTGGAAATTGAAAACAAGAGTTGTGCTAGTGATAGTGTGTGCACTTGGAATGATAAAAAATGGAACAAAACAACACATGGAAAGAATCCTTGGAAACCCCAGCTTAAGAGATACGCAAAAAAATGTCTTATTAAGTACAGCCCACACACTAAGAAGAACTTTGTCTATGTAACGCTAGGGTTGATAGGGAAGGCAAAAACATGAAATACAGCCATAACAACACGCCTTAGCCATAAGACCTGCCTTAGGTCTTCCCGCAGATTGGTAGGTAGTGCGGCCATAGAAGAAATCGAAATATGATGAAAAATGACACAATAATAATAAAAATAATAATAACATCAACACTGCTTAAAATCAGTACTCTAATAAAATGGACATTTATTTTTAAAAAATTACAATTAATAGATAAAAATTGTTAATGAACTCTTCCTAACACTACGCCTCTCGAGTGAGTCAGTCAGTTCACTCCAAACCAGACTGACAATCATACTAACACCTTCCACATTTCGTATTGTTATTACTTGTTGATATATATTCCTTTTTTCTACTCTTGTGGTCGTGTTGTTCTTTTCGGACCTTAACCTGGTCCATAACAGTGGCGACGAAGATATTGAAGAAACGGATTCTACGCAGAGAGCAAAAGAAAAAAAACCTTTTGGCCATCGGTCGCCCATAACAGTGGTGACTAAGATACTGAAGAAACGAATTCTACCTGTCGAAACAGTAATCGAATTCTACGCAGGAAAAAATATTTTCTCACCAAGTGTCCAGGCCAACGGACGACAAAGACCTGAATTCTACACTGAGAAAAAAGGAAATCTTTTTTTTACTCAAGTACACAATTCTCGCTACAAAGTTCTTAAGGAACGATTTTTCACACATATATTTGCTATTTCTACACTTGTGGTCGTGTAGTTCTTTTCGGACCATAACCTGGTCCATAACAACTGATAAAAAGACTGCCGTATCATTTAGAGTGAGAATGTGGTGATACATACCGAGCAAAGCTAGGGACCGGAAGTTTGCACTCTCACAACCAAAATACAAATGACCAAAACTGGTCGGTGCGCACCCCGGCTCCACGCAGATGTTCCGGTTGAAAACTAAAAATTAATTAAATATTAAATTCCAGTTCGCGAGCCTACGCGAACTTTATTTATTGGCCAATGGGAAGCCCAGAATTAAATACGAGTGTGAATTCCCAAATGATCTGCTTCGATCTAAAAGACGAAATAAAAAGCCGATACAGAAAGCATAGCCAGACAGACAGACCCAGACAGACACAGACAGACTCGAGAGAGACCTGTAATTAATATCTCATTTGACCGACGTCAAGCGACTTACTATGCTCGCCTCTCTTCCCTCTCCTCTTATCCTTCGCTGTCTCAAAACTACTTACCGACCAAAGGAGCGGATACAATAAAGATATTCCTAATTTACAACGCCCCTACTTACATACGCAAAAACTCCCTTTTCAGCATTTTATTGCCACGAACATTTTAACGTCCGTTGGACCCATACTTAAAGGATTACTTTAATTGTAAAAACCTTAATTGATATGTGTATATATAAAATGTTGTTTCTAAACTCAATTTGCTTTTTTTGATTTATAATCTTTTATGACTTCTAGTGGGCTATCTACAACGAGACCAAATTCACTTAATCTGCAACAACATGCACCTACTCTGCACTTGAACGGACCTCCCCCCCACAATAAGTAAAAAACAAACGTTACATTTTAATATTTTTTGTAGCTGCGTCCCCAAAGTCAACTCAAGGAGCGGTTATTGTTTTGTGCAGCGAGACACTAATAAAAAAGACTACCGTATCAATTACATCGAGAAAGAGAAAACTTTACATTTCATTCTTTTTTTATTAGTACTTAAGTCCCCAAATTTAACTCAAAAGGCGGGATTTTATTTCATGTAGCGAAACAGTAATAAAAAAATTCTCTTATCTTTTACAGCGAGAAAAAGAATAAACTTGACATTTTACATTTCTTTTCTTTCTTTTTATGTCGTTGTGTCCCTAATGTCAATTTTAAGAAGGTATTTTATTTCATGTAGCAAGGCATTAATAAAAATGACGAATATAGGAATAGAAAATGTAATATTTTTTATATCATTGAGACCTCAAAATAAACTCAAGGCATTAATAAAAATGACGCCCCTATATTTTACGGCTAGGAATAGAAAAAATTACATTTTTTTATATCATTGAGACCTCAAAATAAACTCAAAGCATTAATAAAAATGACGCCCCTATATTTTACGGCTAGGAATAGAAAAAATTACATTTTTTTATATCGTTGAGACCTCAAAATAAACTCAAAGCATTAATAAAAATGACGCCCATATATTTTACGGCTAGGAATAGAAAAATTTACATTTTTTTTAATCGTTGAGACCTCAAAATACACTCATGGCATTAATAAAAATGACGCCCCTATATTTTACGGCTAGGAATAGAAAAAGTTACATTTTTTATAACGTTGACACCTCAAAATAAACTCAAGGAATTAAAAAATTAACGCCCCTATATTTTACGGCTAGGAATAGAAAAAGTTACATTTTTTATAACGTTGAGACCTCAAAATAAGCGCAAGGCATTAAAAATATTGACGCCCCTATATTTTACGGCTAGGAATAGAAAAAGTTACATTTTTTTAGAACGTTGACACCTCAAAATCAACTCAAGTAGAGAGATGTATTTCATGTAGCAAGGCACTAACAAAAAGATACGGGTATCTTTTACGGCTAGAAAGAGAAGCGTTTACTCATTTTTTTATGTCTTTGAGTCCCTAAATTCAACTCAAAAACGGGATTTTTGTAGCGACGCACTGACAAAAAACCCTTGTATATTTTTCGCCCAGACAGAGAATACTTTTTTTATACGTAGATTTATAGTGGGTTATCCGTTCTATTGAAACGTAGTTGTATGTTGAAATAGATTAACCGAAGTTGGCCTCGTTAGTAGATAGCCCACTATAAGTTATAAAAGGGGTTATAAAACAAGAAAATCAAATTGAGTATAGAAACAACATACACAGATATCAATTAGTGTTTTTTTTACAAATAAAGTAATGTCTTTAGGATGGGTTCAAAATGACGTTAAAATGTTCATGGTACTAAATGCTGAAAAGAGAGTTTCTGCGTATGTATGTGTCATTTAGGAATGTCTTTGATGTATCCGCTCCGTAGATAGGGTAAGTAGCTCAGGGGGACAGCGAAGAATAAGGTGAGAGGGAAAGGCGAGGCAAGCATAGTGGATCGCATGACGAGGTCAAGGGACGTGCTAATTATGCTCGTACTTTCTCAACTGGCGATGCTTTCTGTGTCGGCTTTTTATTTCGTTTTTGTGGGTCCCAGCAAGTCATTTGGGAATTCACACCCATATTTAATTCTGGACTTCCCATTGGACAATAAATAAAATTTGCATAAGCTCGCGAACAGGAATTTGATATTTATTAATTTTTGGTTTTCTGTCGGAACATATGCGTGGAGCCGGGTGCGCAAAGACCAGTTTTGGTCATTTGCTTTCTGGATCTCTGAGGGCAAATACCCGGTCCCTCGCTTTGCTCGGTATCACCACAGATTCCCCAAAGTCAACTCAAAGAGGGGATTTTTATCTTATTTTTCGGGGTACTAAGAAATAAGATTCCAGTATATTTTACTGCGAGAATGAGAAAACGTAAAATTTCATTTCTGAAGTTTCTATAAAAATGTTCTGTTCCTTCCAAACATCGGGGTTATCATGTCTCTCTACAGACTTCCTTTTTCTTTCTCCGAAATAAGATGGCGTCTTAGAGAAGATATTGCATTGGTTTTCCAGACGCTTGACCACGGTTTTGAATCTGCAGTAATCTTTCTACTAGCCTCGCTGTTACTCAAAAATATCTACAACCTCTACACTACTATTTAAACCCACAGCAAGATGGAAATGGATGAACTGATTATTTTATTAATCTATTATTTTATTTATTATGTTTTAATATTGTTCAATAAATTCAAGGCTCCAAAAACCACTCAAGGTTGTGTTACTAAATAGATATTGTCAGAATGTTCAAGTTGGGTGCAAGCGTTGCATATTATGAGTATATATACGACCGACCATCGACTTGAATAAGTTAAAAAGGTAATGCGTGGGTCATGAGTCTGATTAGCTAGGTATAGGATAGCTATTGTTGACCAACCCCAGTTTTTCCCCCCACCCAATACTGGCCTTGTGCCCAAATTGTAATTTAGTTAAAATAAATATCAGTTAAAAATGTAATGATCAAGGAAGCCTCCTCTCGGAAATCTATTCCACATTGTAACAGTTCCGTGAAATAATCTGTCAAAGCGGAACTTCTTCATCACTAATGTAATATGAAAGGAATGAGGTTGAATCGACTCAGTGTACGAAGCCTGTCGCATCCCAGCTACGAAGGTCTCAACTCGTGGAATCAAGGAATGTAGTTCACCCGAACAACTATCATGAAAATAGCTATGTGTAGTGAGAGGCGAGCAACGGATCGTATATACGAGTCTCGCCTAAGGTCTGGTGTGCGTTTGAATGCTAGTAGGCGTTTGCTTCAAAGAGCTTTCTTGTGAATCAAACTGTTCATAAGGTCTAAAGAAAACCCAGAATCTCCTCCGTGATGATGAAATGTAACTAGCTTGGTTTTATTGGTAATGAGAAAAACGTGTTGTCTCTTGATTTTCACTAAAAGCTAAGTGTTGCCACTGATATGACTTTTTAACTAGTATCTAAACTTATTTATAATTGGAAGTGTGTGTGTGTGTGTCTGTGTGTGTGTGTGTCCGTTACCTATAGACTCCGAAACGGCTGAACCGATTTTCTTGAAAATTTACACAGTTGTACTATAAGCGTCTGCCAGTGTTCTTAGCTAGGTTTTGTGTCGAGGTACCCCCGATAAATATCGAAAATCGATAATCGAAAAAATCGGGTTAGAGAAGGAGTGGTTCGATTTTAATCAAATTTGATACACTCATAGACAAAGACATAAGAAACGATATTCAGAAGTTTCAAGGTTGCAGTTCTTACAATAGGGCAGAAAATCGATAATATATATATATATATATATATATATATATATATAAGCCATGATGTTTGTGTGTGTGTGTCTGTTTATCTGCCTGTATGTCTGTATTTTTTCAGCCCTTTTATTTTAGTTTTTGTTTCGGGTTTGGCTCTAAGTAGGTATAATTGTAGTTCTTAGTCCCAGCCATGATACCATTTACTCAGAGGACTTATTTAGCCTTCAAAATTCAGTTTACGATGAAAAAAACTCATTTGTATCGATACCAGGAAATCAAAATTTGACTTACATCCATTCATTTTTCTTTCAGTCTACGTTTTCGCTTTAACTGGAAACAATTATTGCTTTTTAGCCTTTCGTGCCAACGTCTAAAGTGCCTGAGCTCCATGACCATGGATTAGTTTTAAAGCTTTCATTACACTCGAGCAAACGCCGGGCTATACTGCTAGTGTATATATATATATATATATATATATATATATATATGTGTGTGTGTGTGTGTGTGTGTGTGTGTGTGTGTGTTTATTAGCTGCGATTGGTAAATTGTCGCAATTATTTTATTATTTCAAATATTCTTTAGGCTGAGTCTGACCTCCAGGATCATGGATTAGTTTTAAAGCTTTCATTACACTCGAGCAACGCCGGGCTATACTGCTAGTAAATAATAATAGTGATATGTTTCGTTGTCCAGAATGTTCATGCTGATTTTTAGGCATTGATGCTTTAACACGTCAAATTTATCGACAGATAAATGTTTACATTTCCATTTAAAGTACACTTTAAACTATCGCTTTTTTTTTTAAAATCATTTCACTCCAAGCAAGGCTGAACTGCTACTGGTGCGGAGGGGGTTACAGAAGAGGTGAGATGAGAAAGAGGAACAAGTTACAGGGTAGTCAGAGAATGACTAAAAACAGGATGAGAATACAGGTGTGGAGAGGGCTGCATGAGAGAGGAGCGGAAAGGAAGAAGAACATGACACAAGGGTTGTCATGGAAAGGATGAGTCAAAAAGATAAAATATGACAATTGACATTGCATTTAAATTCTTGGAGATTGTAGTTATCAAGGAAGCAAGTATACGGAAGGGAATTTCACAGGCGGGAAGTGCGAGCAAAGAAACTGATAGAGTAGAAGTTTCGGTTGCATTTGATTGGTTTCAGTGGAAAAGAGTGAGACCTAGTTGCTAGTTTAGTAGTTCGAGGAAATTCATGCAGAGGCGGCACTAGGGAGCTAAGCTTGTCAGAGCAGAAGCCGTGAAAGTATTTTTAGAAGAGATAGAAAGAAGCCACATTACGCCGGTGAGAAAGTGACTGGAGTTGACCTCTGAAGCACAGCTGTTAATCCCAGGATGTTGACTGGTCGATGTCGCAGGTAGTTTGCGAAATAGCGTTCCTCTTCACCGGTCGGGTTAGGAAATCCTTCCGACTACGCTTACACAGATTAACTGGTTGGTTGATGCCGTTGACACGGATGTAACCAGTGTCCGTGCGTGAGAGTTGTGTGTAGCCCGTCGACTAGTAGAGTTCCGCATTTCAATTCACCTGAGTTAAGCTGGGTCAGTCGCTTCGTGCAAAGGTTCTGTCACATTCGATACACACATATTTGACCCTCTACCTTGAATAAATTTTGGGCCTTGTATAAGTTGAACCATAGTAAAAAACCAAAACAAATATATAGATCCGTAAATGTAATAAATAAATTCGAAAACCAGCTTTATATTCTGTACATTAATCTGGTTTTCATGCTATACATACAGTATATGTAACTTTTTTTTTTTTTTTTTCACTTTATTTTTTCGTTTGATTTATTTTTATTTCTTTACAGCGCTATTTGACATTCTTTCCGTCACCCATCAAAAAACGTTAGTGTTATCTTTTTGTTTCTTTTGTTAGAAATGTTTAGGCGTGGTGTGGGCGGTATCAGACGATGGAAACATCTCTGCAAATAATTTATCTTTTACTGAGGAAATTTGTCTTGGCGCGCGAAACGCCCAAAATTTGTCAACCTCGCCTGACCTACCACGACTTCGAAACGCACGTGTGAGATAATGTGAGACTGCTTGCAGGGGTACCTGTGTGGGCGTCTTCGTACATACATCGGCCATGCTGTAGTGACTAATGCTTGTTTGGTGTATCTTACTTTATTATTATCATCGTTTAAGGGTATATATCTATGGATGTGCGTTGTGGTGCATTGGATATTGGCGCGGAACGAGAAATCGGGGAGCCGAGTTCGAATTCCAGCTAAATTCGTTGCATTCACTTACGCGCAAATACCCTTGGGAAAGTTATTAATCCGTCTATTCCTTCCAGTTATGGGTTAAATAACAGGACAGTTTGGGTTCTATAGCCTTGGTCGGCAACCAGTCTACTGCAGAAAGTAATGGCAACTTAATGCGGGATAATCTTCTGCCCAATCAGTCATGTATCTTTCGAGACATGATCGCCTTAGCGTGTATCACGTATTGCACTTAACTGACTGACTGAATATAATACTTGAAAACAATTAAAACTTCTACTAGTCATAAAGTAGGGGGATCGGTTTTCTATGTTTATGAAGTAATAAACTGATCCCCCACTAATTACTACTTATTAATATAATGATATATTATAATTAATCTCTTCTCACTCCAGCTATGGGCTAAATGGCAGGATAGATTGGGTTCAATAGCTTTAGTCGGCAACCAGTCTACCGCAGAAAGTTATGGCAACGTACTGCGGAATAATCTTCTGCCCAGTCAGTCATGTCTCTTTCCAGATATGATCACCCAAGCGATGCAAAACGCCCCCCACAATTCGGCTTTGTGCCACAATTTCTGTATAAAAATCAGAAATAAATATTGTATGCAAAACGACCCCCCCAATTCGGCCTTGTGCCACAATTTCTGTATAAAAATCAGAAATAAATATTGTATGCAAAACGACCCCCCTTAATTCGGCCTTGTGCCACAATTTCTGTATAAAAATCAGAAATAAATATTGTATGCAAAACGACCCCCCCAATTCGGCCTTGTGCCACAATTTCTGTATAAAAATCAGAAATAAATAGTGTATGCAAAACGACACCCCCCCAATTCGGCCTTGTGCCACAATTTCTGTATAAAAATCAGAAATAAATATTGTATGCAAAACGACACCCCCCCCAATTCGGCCTTGTGCCAAAATTTCTGTATAAAAATCAGAAATAAATATTGTATGCAAAACGACCCCCCAATTCGGCCTTGTGCCACAATTTCTGTATAAAAATCAGAAATAAATATTGTATGCAAAACGACCCCCCCAATTCGGCCTTGTGCCACAATTTCTGTATAAAAATCAGAAATAAATATTGTATGCAAAACGACACCCCCCAATTCGGCCTTGTGCCACAATTTCTGTATAAAAATCAGAAATAAATATTGTATGCAAAACAACACCCCCCACTTCGGCCTTGTGCCACAATTTCTGTATAAAAATCAGAAATAAATAGTGCATGCAAAACGACACCCCCCCCAATTCGGCCTTGTGCCACAATTTCTGTATAAAAATCAGAAATAAATATTGTATGCAAAACGACACCCCCCCCAATTCGGCCTTGTGCCACAATTTCTGTATAAAAATCAGAAATAAATATTGTATGCAAAACGACCCCCCCAATTCGGCCTTGTGCCACAATTTCTGTATAAAAATCAGAAATAAATAGTGTATGCAAAACGACCCAAAATATACTTACAGCTGCCACATCTGGTCTGGTGCTCCGCTATATATTTAGAGATTCTTGATTATATCCAAAGAATATTCTGCAATCCTATTGATCTTGACCTGGTATCTCGGCTTCCTTCATTTTTCCGCCGGCGTAACGTAGCTTCCTTGTACATTTTCTATAATACTTTTATGGTAGTTATTCTTATGAACTTTCATCTATCGTACCTCGACTTCATGAATTTCAGCGCATTGTCGTGCATTTGAGCAATGATGAGGTCTTGGAAATGATGGAAACGAAAAGGAAACTAATAGTGAGCATCAGGAAAAGACAGCTAAAGTCCCTGGGACATGCAATGAGGAAGGAGAGCTTGGAGAACCTTATATTATTAGGCCAGATAGAGGGAAAGGGAGACTGAAGAAAGCAGCGGATAACATATTTGGAGGGTCTGAGCAAGTGAATGACAGAACGAGGGCTGCAAGATGTTACAGGAGAAAGCTTGCTAAAAGCCGCCATGGATAGGAAGACGTGGAAGTCCATGATCGCCTACTTCCTGAAAGAACAAGGCACATAGAAGAAGACTAGATTCCAGTCGAATTCGTTTCATTCACTTACGCAAAAATAACCTTGATAAAGATTTTAATCCATCTCTTCTTCCTCCAGCTATGGGCTGAATAGCAGGAAAGATTGGGTTCTATAGCCTTGATTGGCAACCAGTCTACCACAGAAAATAATGGCCATCTACTCTGAGGAAATGACGAGGTGTTGGAAAGAATGGAAACGAGAAGGAAATTAATATTGAGCATTAAGAAGAGACAACTGAAGTTCCTGGGACATGCAATAAGGAAGGAGGGCTTGGAGAACCTGATACTAACAGGTCAGATAGAGAGAAAAAGAGACAGGGGAAAGGAGCGGATAACATAGTTGAAGGGCCTGAGTAGATGGATGACAGAACAACTGTCTAGTCAGTCATGTATCAAAGTGACATGATCACCCGATCGTGTATTACTTATAGCATTTAACGGACTAACTGACTGATGGCAAGATCTCGTCGTTTTACGGTTGAAATGGCTTGATGCAACCGTAAGTTCTGTGCTAACAGTTTCTTTTCTCTTTCGACTTCTTCTCTCCCAGTCAACTTTGATATTTAAAAAAAAATATCGAACTTCTTGTAGCCACGCTTCGAAAATGTTATTCACTGCAGAATGACTTCACGCGTAGTTTGCCGATTTTTCGGCCTTTTTATTTCCTTTTTGCAATTACTACGCGGAAATAGAGTACCGAAATCAAACAAATCGCAGAGTAATTGCTCAAAAAAGTAAATAGGTCGAAAAATGTATCCTACGCGTCAAGTCATTCAGCGGCGAATCAGATATGAGAACGGTGGTAAGGGATGAGATATAGTCCGATTTTTTCTGGTCGATAACATGAAAAAAGGTAGATTTCATCAATAAACAATTATCGATTTGAGTTCAGCATATACATTTGCACGGAATTAAGATTTGACGGGGTAAAGGCCTTCGGGGAACAAATAAAATTTACCTTAAAAATTTAAGCACAGTGTCAATCGTTATCGCATGTCTTCTTAATTCTTGTTCTTTTATTGTCTTCTCTTTTAAATGCAGACGACACTTCTACTTTTCTCGCACTTCCCGCCTGTGGAACTCGCTTCCTTATTCTTGCTTTCCTTCGGGCTACAACCTCCAGGAATTTAAATGCAAGGTCAATACCCATCTCTTAACCACTTGACTCTAGTTCTTTCTACACCACCCTGTATATCCTTTCCTTTCTCTCCAACTTTGCAACTGTTATCACACCTGTATTCCCATCCTTCTCTTGCTCCTTTCTAACTGGCTTGTCCTTCTCTTCACTCTCCTCTAATCTGTTTACTCTTATGTAGCCCCCTGCACATCAGTGGCGTTACTTCCTTGCTCGGGGTGATATGATTAAAAACAGAAAAAACTATATTTTTCTCATATTTTTAACACTCAATGACCCCGATTGTCTGTTGGTGGCTTTATTGCCTTGCCTGGGAGGAAATTCTTAAGTAATGTCGAAATAATTTTTTTTTGTTTTTGTTTTGTTTTGTTTTTTTGTTTTGTTTCGTTTTTTGTTATTTTTGTTTTGTTTTTTTTGTTTTGTTTTTTTTTGTTGTTGTTTTTGTTTTTGTTTTTTTTTACTAGTGGATTAGTCTACTTTCAGGAATCATTTTGAAGACTGCAAGTCAGACTATAATCTTCACATTTCCAGAAAAATTTCGACCATTTTAACTAAGCGTTCATCATAGGAAAGCTTGCTGAATCATTTTCAAAGATCTTCTGTGGACACATCAGAGTCTACTTGAGAACGAATTACAGTTTTAAGGGCACAGATGTTATTATTTTTATTAACTTAACTCACTACAAGTGATTCATAAGTTCTGTTTTTCTTAGTTTTCATTATAATGGAATGGTTATTGTCACCATTTCTTCTCTAGAAGAATGCAAAGAGTTCCTCTCATCCGGATTTGCAGACGATTAAGTAAACAATGATACGTTTTTATATTCAGGAAAGAATTCTGTTTTTTTTTTTTCTGTTCAATATACGATATTACACTTCTCGGTCTCATTTTCCATTTAATAAACTTTCCATGTTTGTTGCTCGAATGCCCATATTTTGTTTCTTAAGATCCACTCCAAAGATTTTCACTTTTGAGTCTTTCTTGACTCTACACTGCGTTGGAGAGTCATTTTTAAAAAAAATAGGTTTTAACTACAAAGTTACTTATGCACAACTGTTTATATACTTAGTGTGTACTTCGGTGGAAAACAAGAAAAAATACATGGAGTCAGAATTGTAATAAACAAATTACCTGATACTGTAATCGACAATATTGTGCACTTGTGGTATACTCCTTATAATATTTAAAACATAATGAACAAAAATAACCTTCTCTTTCTTCGTCGAAAATAAACTGCAACCCATTCAGTGAGAACTTGCACAACTGATAAAATCGTTAGACATCAACACGTATATATAAAATATACAATTACATTTTATTCGTTTTTCTTCGGTGACTTGGCGTGGAATGGTCTGGTCAGAGCACGCACGCGTTCTTCTTCGGTGACTTGGCGTTGAATGGTCTGGTCAGAGCACGCACGCGTTCTTCTTCGGTGACTTGGCGTGGAATGGTCTGGTCAGAGCACGCACGCGTTCTTCTTCGGTGACTTGGCGTGGAATGGTCTGGTCAGAGCACGCACGCATACCAGAGTAGCGGGAGCTGCGCCCGGTTTACTGACTTCTTTTCCTCCAACTGCTGTCTGCAAAACTGCTGATTCAACTCTCAACTCCGTGACAACTGACAACAATTAAGTAGTTAACTGCTGACACCTGGAACTTCCGGTTAAAATCTTTCATTTCAATCGCTGACATTTTTGACCCCCGCTCATCAAAACTGGCTGCCACCTGAGTTCTACATACTCAGTAACATCTCCAAGAGTCGCCCAGTGCAAAATACACTTCTAGGCAAAATTCCACACCGACCAAGAATTAAGTAAACTTCATATATTAAAAAAAAAGAAAGTACACTAATGAGGATTTTAATGCGACCTCAAGTAGTTTTAAATGCCACTGCTTCTTTGATGGTAAAAAAACGAAAGTCTCAAACAGCAATAGAGAATTTTGTTAAATCTTACTTACTCAAAAAGACATTCCTACCTTAACACATGTTTCGACTCACCCATGAAACACCATATTACATCGCTTAACACAACGTAACAAAAAAGATTATTGAATTCAGCATCTCGGTTTTGGAAGTTTGTGACAATTGTTAAAGTATACAACGCCTATTTTGAATCACACACAGTTTCTAGCTAAAATGACATTAGCGAACAGAATTATTCACTTTTGGTTTGACATCCAAGACCTTAACAATAAAGAGGAATGAATTTAGAATTCAGAGTCTAAATTGATGTTTTGAGTTTGAGTTTTGTTTAACGGCATATCAGCTTCTGTGGGTTATTTAATGCCAAAAAGGTGGGGTTTTTAATTATTTTTTTAATGTTAGCTTATAGTGAGAATTTGAGTTTGAGTTTTGTTTATCGGTATATCAACCTCTGTGGGTTATTTAATTCCAAAAAGACGGGGTTTTAAGGTATTTTTTTAATGTTCGCATATAGTGAGAATTTGAGTTTGGGTTTTGTTTAATAGTATAGCAACCACTGTGGGTTATTTAATATCACAAAGGTGTGGTTTTAATGTATTTTTTTAAATGTTCGCTTGTAGTGAGGATTTGAGTTTGGGTTTTGTTTAATGGTATATCAACCTCTGTGGGTTATTTAATTCCAAAAAGACGGGGTTTTAAGGTATTTTTTAATGTTCGCATATCGTGAGAATTTGAGTTTGGGTTTTGTTTAATAGTATAGCAACCACTGTGGGTTATTTAATATCAAAAAGGTGTGGTTTTAATGTATTTTTTTAAATGTTCGCTTGTAGTGAGGATTTGAGTTTGGGTTTTGTTTAATGGTATATCAGCCTCTGTGGGTTATTTAATGCCAAAAAGGTGGGGTTTTGAGGAATTTTTTAATGTTCGCTTGTAGTGAGAATTTGAGTTTCAGTTTTGTTTACCGGTATATCAACCTCTGTGAGTTATTTAATGCCAAAAAGTGTGGTTTTAAAGTATTTCTTTAATGTTCGGCTATATTGAGAACGTTGATTTAGATTTTGAAGAACAGTTTAAATTTTTTTTTTTTTTTTGAAACCTTAAAATGTCTTCTAATTTTGTATTACAGAACGTATTGCTGGTAATTTTTATCCTTCACAGATTTATATTTTTCAATAAAAGTCTATGTTTATGCATATAAAAATATAAAAGTTTATTTTTATACTCTCATAGTGTTTTGGCCCCAGTTTGGGTGTTAGCTATAACTGGGACCCTAACAGGTGCTTCCACACCGGGTCAGGGTGGGCCTGGGAACAACAGCAATTAAGAGATGAATCCATGCTCCTCATAACCACCCAATCAGAGGCCTTGCTGCCGAATGCAGTTTACCATAAACTGAAGTTAAGAAGTCTTCATCAAACAACATGGAGGAAACAATGTTATCTTCATTAATTGAACTGCATGAGGCGATTCCAAAAATACGTACAAGAACAAAGATACAAATGTATTGATATTTAAAAATAAACGCAAATGTATTGATACTTTTAAAAAAAATGGGTTTAAAGCATCTAATCTGTTTATTGCTAGTGACATCTGCATCTCAAAAATACATCTAATGTTGTATTTTCAAGTCTCATGACTTCTAGGAGATTCTATCTAAGTCTGGGCACTTAGAGGTAGTGTAATGGTTAACAAGCTTTTCTCGTAAGAACATGTTACAAATGAGTAGTGAGGTTGATCCTCACTGGGTGCCCCATACTTTCGGCCTTTTGCCGCATCTAAGCGGCGCTTAGAAAATCTTCTAAGTCTGGTCATTATATCTCTCTCTCTCTCTCTCTCTCTCTCTCTCTCTCTCTATCTATCTATCTATCTATATATATATATATATATATATATATATATATAAACTTATATAATAGATGGAACTTTGTGTCTGTCTTTCTGTGTGTGTGCATCCGTTAACTATAGACTCCGAAACGGCTGAACAGATTTATATTTTTCAATAAAAGTCTATGTTTATGCATATAAAAATATAAAAGTTTATTTTTATACTCTCATAGTGTTTTGGCCCCAGTTTGGGTGTTAGCTATAACTGGGACCCTAACAGGTGCTTCCACACCGGGTCAGGGTGGGCCTGGGAACAACAGCAATTAAGAGATGAATCCATGCTCCTCATAACCACCCAATCAGAGGCCTCTCTCTCTCTCTCTCTCTATCTATCTATCTATCTATATATATATATATATATATATATATATATATATATATATATATATATAAACTTATATAATAGATGGAACTTTGTGTCTGTCTTTCTGTGTGTGTGCATCCGTTAACTATAGACTCCGAAACGGCTGAACCGATTTTCTTGAAAATTGACTCAGTTGTACTATAAGCGTCTGCCAATGTTCTTAGCTAGGTTTTGTGTCGTGGTACCCCCGATAAATATCGAAAATTGATAATCGAAAAAATCTGGTTATAGAAGGAATGGTCCGATTTTATTCAAATTTGATATACTCATAGACAAAAACATAAGAAACGATATTCAGAAGTTTCAAAGTTGCAGTTCTTACAATAGTGCAGAAAATCGATAATATATATATATATATATAAAAGGCAAGATGTTTGTGTGTTTGTGTCTGTTTATCTGCCTGTATGTCTGTATTTTTTTTTCAACCCATTTATTTTAGTTTTTGCTTCGGGTTTGGTTCTAAGTAGACATAATTGTAGTTCTTAGTCTCAGCCATGATACCATTTAATCAGAGGACTTATGCAGCCTTCAAAATTCAGTTTACGACGAAAAAAACTTATTTGATATCGATACCAGGAAATCAAAATTTGACTTACATCCATTCATTTTTCTTTCAGTCTACGGTTTCGCTTTAACTGGAAACAACTATTGCTTTTTAGTCTTTCGTGCCAACGTCCAAAGAGTCTGAGCTCTAGGACCAGGGATTAGTCTTAATGCTTTTATTACACCCGAGCAACGCAAGGCTATGCTACTACTAGTATATATATATATATATATATATATATATATATATATATATATATATATATATATATATATATAAGTCAGTTTATATCTATCTCAAACTGTTCATATATATTCTCGAGATTTCTTCAGCTTAACATATTGCGAAACAAATTTCAAAAGAGAAAAACTGGCACGAAGAATATTGCGCCAGGATTTCTAAGAGGAAGACGGCCGGAGAGTTTTTCTGCTGAGAAAATCAGCATCATAAATTCTAGGTCGTTTGATTTGATTTTTTGCTTCTTTTTGTTTTTTCTTTTTACTAGGACACAAATACTTGTCTTTTGTACCGTTCAAGAAAAATGTGTTTTTATTAATTATCTTGATAAGCTCAACTCCGTACAGAATTAAATGAACATGGGGTGGCAAGTCTTTTAAACGGAGTGGACTATTCCAAGAAAATCAGCATTAAATAAACAGGGCGTTTTAGACACCGATTTCCGGAACCAATGGCAAATACGTAGTTAAGCTGATCTAATCTTTTTAACAATCTCGCTCTTACGCTATAAAACTCGTGGGTGGGAGTCATATGTTTGTTTATTTTCATCTTATTCTAGCAGAAGGGAGAAGTAACTTTATTTGTATTGTGGTTGTCTCAAACAGCAAAATCTTTGGATACTTTTAATGCTACCTTCTGGCGTAATATTTGTACTATATTTTTTGCAGCTAACTGATAATTTATACGATAAATGTGTCCCACTAAAGATTAATATCTTTTATGTCCCGTTTGTTTCTGCTGTTTTTATAAGATAAACAGGAGCAAATAACAATATATATATATATATATATATATATATATATATATAAAGAGAAGGCGAACGGGGTGCCGAATCAGATGAAAGCACAGAGAAAGACATGTGAATCATTATAGGAGAAAGAACAAAAGAAATGGAAAAGAGGCTTGAAGATGGCGGCGGTCATAGAGAATAAAATACAAAAAGGATACATATATAAAGTTGTGAATATATTTTTCTTCTTCTTCTTCTTCTTCTTCTTCTTCTTCTTCTTCTTCTTCTTCTTCTCCACCTTCTTCTTCGTCTTCTTCTTCTTCTTCTTCTTCTTCTTCATCTTCTCTTCCTTTACCACCTTGTTGTTGCTGTTGTTGTTTTTCTTCTTCTCCACTTTCTTCTTTTTCTGCTTCTTCTTCTTCTTCTTTTCCTTCACCTTCTTATTCTTCTTCGTGCAATTCTTTTCTCTACACGCATTCTTCTTCTTCTTCTTCTTCTTCTCCACCTTCTTCTTCTTCTTCTTCTTCTTCATCTTCTCTTCCTTTACCACCTTGTTGTTGTTGTTGTTTTTCTTCTTCTCCACTTTCTTCTTTTTCTGCTTCTTCTTCTTATTATTTTCCTTCACCTTCTTATTCTTCTCTTCCTTCTCCACCTTCTTCTTCTTCTTCTTCTTCATCTTTTTCTTCTTCTTCTTCTTCTTTTCCTTCACCTTCTTCTTTTTCTTCTTCTTCTACTTCTTCTTCTTTTCCTTTTTCTTCTTCTTCTGCTTCTCTTCCTTCTCCACTTTCTTCTTCTTCTTCTTCTTCTTCTTCTTCTTTACCATCTTGTTGTTGTTCTTCTTCTTCTTCTTCGTGGGACGTGTCCCTTCAGGACGTAAACGATCATGGCCCTCAATATATTTTCTCTTGGTATCTTTTCCAAACCCTGCCGGTCGGCCATCCTCAGGCCTATCAAGTAGATCTTGCGCTGCTTTCCTCTGTCTCGTTTTCTTTCTACCCGTCCTGTGAGTATTAAACTCTCCAGGCCCTCCTTCCTCATTATGTGTTCCAGGAATCTCATCTGTCTCTTCCTGATGTTAAGTATGAGTTTTCTTCTCGTTTGCGTCCTTTCCAACACCTCATCGTTGCTCACGTGCTGCGTCCATGGTATCCTCAGTATCCTTCTGTAAAACTACATTTTTACGACCTCAAGCCTCTCTTTAATGTCTAACATTCACATCCATACAGAAGGACAGATATCAGATAGCAATCCAGAATTTTGTTTTTTGTTTCCAATGAGATTTTCCTGTGGTCCTGGGCATGACGGTAAACTGCATCCAGCAGCAAGGTTTCTGATTGGGAGGTTGTGAGGAGCATGGAACCACCTCTTAATTGCTGTTTTCCCAGGTCCACCCTGACCCGGAGTGGTAGCACCTGTTAGGGTCCCAGCTATGGGCAAATAGTTAGCAACAAACTGGGGTCAAAATACTATGTAAGTATAAAAATAGACTTTTATAGATATATATATATTTGAAAAAAATATTACCAGCAATATATTTCTGAAGGAAAAAATTATTATCAGCAATACGTTTTTCAATACAAAACTAAAAGACATCTTCAGTTTTCTAAAATGAAAAAAAAAAATAAGTAAAAAGTTTTAATCAAAATCTGACAAAATTAACCTTCTCAATTAAAAGAAATACCTTAAAACCTCTACCTTTTTGGCATTAAATAATCCACAGAGGTTTGATATGCCATTAAACGAAAATCAAACTCAAACTGAAAGATTTTTCTGTCTCTCCGTACTCTGGTTAGCTTCTGAAATGCATCCTTAGCCATGCCAATGTGTCTTTGGATTTCAATTTTGCACTCTCCATCAAAAAGAGAAAAAGAAAAAAA
This sequence comes from Ascarosepion bandense, assembly GCA_037127315.1. Classification (NCBI taxonomy): domain Eukaryota; kingdom Metazoa; phylum Mollusca; class Cephalopoda; order Sepiida; family Sepiidae; genus Ascarosepion; species Ascarosepion bandense. The sequence goes on along the minus strand of JBBBDQ010001014.1, from coordinate 1,556,343 downwards.
CTGATGTAGAAGAATATAAAAGAGAAAGGAGTAATGAAGAAGTGTGGGTGATTAAAAGATGGGGGGAGGGTGATTATAAATAGAGAAGTTGTGATGGAAAGCATAAGAAGAAGTAACGGGGCTGAAATGAGAAAAAGAAAACAGAAACGAGAGAGTCAGTCAGTTGTGCCATACGTGATACACGCTTGGGCGATCATGTCTCGAAAGCGACATGACTGACTGGGCAGAAGATTATCCCGCAGTAGGTTGCCATTGCTTTCTGCGGTAGACTGGTTGCTGATCAAGGCTACAGAACCCATTCTGTCTTATTATTTAACCCATAACTAGAGGTAAGAGACGGCTAATACCTTTCCTAAGGGTATTTGCGCGTAAGTGAAAGCAAGGAATTCGAACTCGGCTTCCCGATTTCTCGTTCCGAGCATACATCCACTGCACCACGACGCACATCCGAGAAACGAGAGAAGAAAGTGATAAAAATGAAAGGGAAGAACAATAGTAGAAGAAGAAGAAGAAGAAGAAGAAGAAGAAGAAGAAGAAGAAAGAAAGAAAGAAAGAAAGAAATGACAAAAGTAAAATAGAAAAGAACGAAGAAGAAAGATATGAAAAAGAGAATGAAGAACAATATGGAAAAAGAAAAAAGACGGAATAAAAAAATAAGATGAATAAAGAACAAAGAGAAAAGAATGAAGAAGAAAGAATAAAAATAGCGGGAAAACTTAAGAAGCAGAGGAGGAGAAAGGAAAATGATGAAAGGGTCGAAGGAGAATAATAAAGAAAGAAGAAACACATGAAAAGGAGTGAGAAGAGCAAGAGAAAAAGAAGAAAGAAACAATTGCCGGAAAATAGAAGAAAATGAAGAAGAAGAATAGGAAGAAAAAAATAAAAAAGAGAGAAGAACGATAGAAAAATAAATAAGAAAAAAAAGACAAAGATCTTACAAAAGGGAAATCGAAAAGAGAAAAGGAATAATCGAGGAGTAGGAGAAAAAAATGAAGAAAGAGATGAAAAAGAGAGAGAAGAACAAGAGAGGAGAAAAAGAAGAAAAAGAAGAGAAACGAAGAAAAAATAGAGGAAGACAACAAGAAGAAAATGCATGAATTTCGATTTTTAGGATAGTTTTAATATGCGTAAAATTTGGAATTCGATAGAAACAAAGAGGAGAGTACTGGATTGTTATGTGATGTCAATTTTCCAATATGGCAGTGAATGCTGGACAATATCATCAAAGATGAAGGAAAGACTTGAAGCAACCGAAACGTGGTTCTATAGAAGCATAAAATGGGGAATTAGTTCCATATTGCAATCAATATATAAACAAACCCCTCATTTTGTGGTCACAGCAGTTTGTATACATTTATATTCCTGATATCCAAAAGCACAAGGATGCATTCCAGGAGTTGAGTAGAGTATTAAGAGACAGGACAATTTCGCTAGAAACAAAGAAGAGAGTACTGGATTACTATGTGATGTCAGTTCTTCAATATGGCAGTGAATGCTGGACAATATCATCATAGATGAAGGAGAAACTTGAAACAACTGAAATGTGATTCTACAAAAGGATGCTGCGAATATCATGGACCGAGCATGTGAGCAATGATGAGGTTTTGGAAAGGGTGGAAACAAAAAGGAAATTAATACTGAGCATCAAGAAGAGACAGTTGAAGTTCCTGGGACACGCAATAAGGAAGGGGGGCTTGGAGAATCTGATACTAACAGGCCAGATAGAGGGAAGGAAGGACAGGAGAAAACAGCGTATAACGTACTTGACTGGCCTGAGAGAGTGGGTGGTAGAATGGGGGTTGCGTGGTGCAAATGGAGAAAGCCTGCTAAGAGTCACCAAGGATAGGGAGACGTGGAAGGCTATGATTGCCTACGGCCTGAAAGGACAAGGCACATAGAAGAAGAAAATTTGGGTATTAGTATAATTAGGAATAAATATGAAAATGAATCAAATAAAAAATGTATGACAACTTTTTCAGTTTTATTTTTTTATACTAGAAACCGGATACCCAATTTAAAATATTGCCATACATTTAATAATTAAGAATGACACAAATTTGTTTTCAAATAAAATTTTTAAAAAAATGAATAAATTTAAATAATTAAAACAAGAAAGAAATGACATAATAATAATATTATTTGTTGTAATATCACACGGAAAAGGAACGTGTTGCTTTTTTGAAGATCAAGTAGCAGCAAGTCTCTTCTTGCCCTCATTTCATTATTCAGAGCTAATTTTAGTAATTTTGTTTGTTCACTGATGTCATCATCTTTAGAAATTCAAAGTAAAGGTACAGGACAGCTGCTTCAGGTTCCTTTACGACCATATAAGCGAATTAATATTACATAACTGTTCAATAGACATCTAGACGTAGATCTCTAGTCGAAGACCTGTAGACATCTAGTGGTAGAACTGTGGACGTACACCTCTGTGCCTCCTCACTCTCGTCTACATTTATGGCTTTTTTTTATAAGCGTTTCACCCCGAGCAAGGCATGTCACTGCCACTACTGCGCAGGGGGCTACATAGAGTGGAGAAAGGATGATTAAATATAGGAAATGTCAGAGGGTGGGTGATAGGCGGGTAAGGATACCGAGAATGAGGGTTGGGTAGATGAGAGTGTTCTGAGAATAATTGGGAATTAGTGTGATAGGAGGTGTCTATTGACCCTACATTTAAACACCTGAAGATTGTAGCTGTCGGGAAGCGCGAGAAAAGAAGCTGTTGGAGTAGGATTTACGGTTACATCTTATTTGTTTAACTGTAAAAGGGTGGGACCTAGTTGCTAATCTAGTATCTCGTGTAAATTCGTGCTTAGGCGGCACCAGTGATCTAAGCTCATCGGAGCAGAAGCCATGAAAGTACTTGTAGAAGAGGCACAGGGAAGCCACATCACGCCGGTGAGAGAGTGGTTGCAGCCGGTCTGCCAAGTCAGTATCAACCACGTTACAGATCCTCCTTTGTATTTTGTCAAGAAGCCCAAGCAGAGCAGCAGGGGCACCAGACCAGATATGGCAGCAATATTCAATACACGGGCGGATGGTAGATTTGTATATGTGCAGAATAGTTTCAGGTGGGAAAAACTTCCGGGCCCTGCACAGGGAGCCGACTTTTATCGCAGCAGATTTGGCATTGGATTCGATATAGTCATTCCATTTGAGATCCACCGAAAGTGTAAGGCCAAGGAGGCGTAGTATTTTACTCTCTGGGAGGCTAGCCTGTCCCATGATAATGGAAGGTAGATGCGATTGTTTATGGTGGTTAGTTGATAACAGCTTCGTTTTAGAGGCATTGAAATTTACCAGCCATTTCCTACCCCAGGCCACTACGGATTGGAGGTCCTTTTCAAGTACGGCAGCGAGGTTCACTTTGTCGTCCACACCTGGTTTTTGATCGATGCGAGAGTAGATTGTTGTGTCATCGGCATACATGCCAACTTGGGATCTAATGGCGTCGGGGAGATCATTAATGTAGATCAGAAAGAGCGTGGGACCTAGGATAGAACCTTGAGGGACGCCCGCGTTCGTATGGTAGTTTTGGGAGGCATGCCCATTTAATACTGACACAATTTATGTGAGGGGGAACCAAGGTGTATGCATATTCATCACATATTCATTACATCAATATCTCACACCGTGGGTTTTTTTTTTGTTTTTTTGTTTTTTCACGCATTCTATCTTATACCTAGGAAGTGTTATAACAGAAGACTGAAAGTGCAACACAGAGATCCCAAGGCGAATTGGCATGGCGAAGGAAGCATTCCAGAAGTTGAGTAAGGTATTAAGAAACAGGACAATTTCGCTAGAAACAAGGAAGAGGGTACTGGATTGCTACGTGCTGTCCGTCCTTCAATATGGCAGTGAATGCTAGACAATACCATCAAAGATGAAGGAAAAACTCGAAGCAACTGAAATGTGGTTCTACAGAAGTATGATGAGAATATCATGGATCGATCATGTGAGCAATGATGAGGTCTTGGAAATGATGGAAACAAAAGGAAATTAATACTGAGCATCAGGAAGAGACAGCTGAAGTTCCTGGGACACGCAATGAGGAAGGAGAGCTTGGAGAATCTGATACTAACAGGCCAGATAGAGGGAAAAAGAGACAGGGGAAAGCAGCGGACAACATATTTGAAGGACCTAATCAGGTGGATGACGGAGCGAGGATTGTATGGTGTAACAGGAGAAAGCGTGCTCAGAGACACCATGGATCGGGAAACGTGGAAAGCCAAGATCGCCTACGTCCTGAATGGACAGGGCACATAGAAGATCTTCTTACAGTAAATAGTTAGTCCTTTCTTCTTGCTTTCCCTTAATGAGTGTTTTTTCAGTTTTCTTTCTGAGTTTGGCATCAAAATATTGTGACAAGCGTATTTTATATTATGATTTTGCCCACTAACATTAAATCTAGGTATATTGTTTTAGAATCCTTTTTCGGTATAGGTTAGACAAATCTGCTGGGAAAACGCATAGAATTTTTATTTGTTCCCTGAATTCAGTTCCTATCCGCACACAAGCTGTTTATAGCTTACTGGTTCTTACTCGAATGTCTTTTATATGTAAACTAGCAGTATAGCACGGCGTTGCTCGGGTGTAATGAAAGCTTTAAAACTAATCCATGGTCCTAGAGCTCAGACTCTTTGGACGTTGGCACGAAAGACTAAAAAGCAATAGTTGTTTCCAGTTAAAGTGAAACCGTAGACTGAAAGAAATAATGAATGGATGTAAGTCAAAATTTGATTTCCTGGTATCGATATCAAATAAGTTTTTTCGTCGTAAACTGAATTTTGAAGGCTAAATAAGTCCTCTGAGTAAATGGTATCATGGCTGAGACTAAGAACTACAATTATACCTACTTAGAGTCAAACCCGAAGCAAAAACTAAAATAAAAGGGCTGAAAAACTGATTTTGATCAGACCCGATATATATTATCGATTTTCTGCACTATTGTAAGAAGTGCAACCTTGAAACTTCTGAATGTCTTTGTTTATGAGTGTATCAAATTTGATTAAAATCGGACCACTCCTTCTATAACCCGATTTTTTCGATTATCAATATTTATTGGTGGTATCTCAACACAAAACCTAGCGAAGAACACTCGCAGACGCTTATAGTAGAACTGCGTAAATTTTCAAGAAAATCGGTTCAGCCGTTTCGGAGTCTATAGGTAACGGACACACACAAACACAGACACACATACACAGACAAAGTTTCAGATCAAAAATCAATCTTTTGTAGTACAGTATAACCTGGATATAAGAGACCCGGATATTTTTAAAAAACGGATATAAGAGAGATTTTCACTGGTCACAAATCAGAGCCTGTGGTATTGTATATACAGTGTAACACTGATATAAGACAGTTGTCGAGACCTTATAAAAGTTCACTTATATCCTGGTTTGGTCTGTTTTATAAACATTGCCACAGGTTCTAATTTGGGACCAGGGAAAATTTCTCTTATATCCGGATCTTTTATCTCCGGATCGCTTATATCCGGGATATGCTGTAAAATAGACCAAACCCGGATATAAGATAACTTTATCCTGTCCCGAAAACTCTCTTATATCCGGGTTACACTGTACATACATTACTACAGGTTTTAATTTGGGACAAGAGGAAATATATCTTATATCCGGATGTCTATTATATCCGGGGTTACATTGTAAAATAGACTAAACCCTGATATAAGATAACTTTTATCCGGCCCCGACAACTCTCTTATATCAGGGTTACACTATTTCCAGAAAGAAATTGTATCGCGCCTAAATCAAATGCTTTTGTCGTTTGCAAATTCTAGAGCACGCTGACAGGGCAAACTTTGTCACAGTGATCTCAGGCCTTCTATTCATGGAAGAGTTCTCAGCAGACATGAACATGAAAGTAATTTGAACAATGTAACATGAACACTACAGTGCTTACTGAGATCGCAGATAAGAGATTAGAACTCAAGAACAAAAAACCGAAAAAAAAGCTCTTTGTGATTAAATCGACTGATAATATGTGGCGTTAGAAAATATTGTCAAAATTATAGAGTTTGTTGTAACAAACGTCTGTAGGTTTCTTTCAATGAATTTCAAAGTTTGTATCTTCCTTCGCAACTCACTGTTCAACAAGACCTAGTGCTTTCTTTATGGATTTCTTCATTCAAAGACTTACTCTTGAGTTTATTACGGCTAGCTCACGTTTTCGCGTTTATATGCTCGATGTAACTCCTTTGGTCTCAGAAGGATCAATTTGGACAAAAACTTTTCTACATCGAACCCGCATGATTTGTTCTTCTACGAGGGTCATTCAATAAATCAAGTGAATTGTTCGCTATAAAGACTTCTACGAGGGTCATTCGATAAATAAGGTGAATTTTTCGGAATAAGGACTTCTACGAGGGTCATTCAATAAATCAAGTGAATTGTTCGCTATAAAGACTTCTACGAGGGTCATTCAATAAATAAGGTGAATTTCACGGTATAAGGACTTCTACGAGGGTCATTCGATAAATAAGGTGAATTTTACGGTATAAGGACTTCTACGAGGGTCATTCGATAAATCAAGTGAATTTTACGGTATAAGGACTTCTACGAGGGTCATTCGATAAATAAGGTGAATTTTTCGGTATGAGGACTTCTACGAGGGTCATTCGATAAATAAGGTGAATTTTACGGTATAAGGACTTCTACGGGGTTCATTCGATAAGTCAAGTGAATTTTACGGTATAAGGACTTCTACGAGGGTCATTCAATAAATAAGGTGAATTTTTCCGGAATAAGGACTTCTACGAGGGACATTCAATAAATCAAGTGAATTGTTCGCTATAAAGACTTCTACGAGGGTCATTCGATAAATAAGGTGAATTTCACGGTATAAGGACTTCTACGAGGGTCATTCGATAAATCAAGTGAATTTTACGGTATAAGGACTTCTACGAGGGTCATTCGATAAATCAAGTGAATTTTACGGTATAAGGAATTCTACGAGGGTCATTCTATAAATAAGGTGAATTTTACGGTATAAGGACTTCTACAGGGTTCATTCGATAAATAAGGTGAATTTTACGGTATAAGGTCTTCTACGAGGGTCATTCGATAAATAAGGTGAAGTTTTCGGAATAAGGACTTCTACGAGGGTCATTCAATAAATCAAGGGAATTGTTCGCTATAAAGACTTCTACGAGGGTCATTCAATAAATAAGGTGAATTTCACGGTATAAGGACTTCTACGGGGTTCATTCGATAAACAAGGTGAATTTCACGGTATAAGGACTTCTACGAGGATCATTCGATAAACAAGGCGAATTTTACAGTATAAGGACTTCTACGACGGTCATTCAATAAATCAAGTGAATTTTTCGGTACAAGGACTTCTACGAGGGTCATTCAATAAATAATGTCAATTTTCCGTAATAAGGACTTCTACGAGGGTCATTCGATAAATAAGGAGAATTTTACGGTATAAGGACTTCTACGAGGGTCATTCAATAAATAAGGTGAATTTTATGGTATAAGGACTTCTACGAGGGTCATTCAATAAATAAGGTCAATTTTTCGGAATAAGGACATCTACGAGGGTCATTCAATAAATAAGGTGAATTTTTCGGTATAAGTATTTCTAATACAGATAGAAGCTTACTTCTTTTTTTTATTTTTCAACGTAGTCTCCCAGCAGTGTCACACACTTTTCCCATCTGTGCACAGCCTTCCGTATTCCCTCAGCGTAAAAATATTTGGACTGATGTCTCAGCCAATCGCTCACAGCACTTTAGACTCCATCGTCACTTTTAAACTTCGTTCCGCTCGTGAACGTTTTCAAGGGACCAATTAGGTTAAACTTTGAAGAGGCAAGGTCTGGGCTCTAAGAAGGATGAGGTAGCAGTTCTAAACCCAGCTCGTTGATGGTCTGCATCGTTTGGGCTGCTGTGTGGGGTCTTGCGTTGTCTTGATGATGTCATAATGGACAGTTTTGTGTGCTGTCCCAACAGATAGGTTTAAAGTCCTTGCACTATCATCCTCTGTCACCCATCTGTCTGATTGAATGAGGTCATTGACTGATTCGATCACCTCAGGAGACCGCACTTCTGTAGGTCTCCCAGGCCTGTCTTCATCCTCAACACTGCTCCCTCCTTCTTTGAACAATTTAGCCCACTTGTAGACATTTCTTGACAGAAACATGTGGCACCATATACAGTTGACATTCTCCTATGAATTTTAACTGGTTTGCACCCTTCAGCAACCAAAAAACTGATAACTGACCTCTGTTCAATCCTGGAGCATGCTTCTTGGTCAGCCATATGTGTTAATCTCCAAAACTCTCAGAGTTTTTTTTTTCAATCTGCAAAAAAAATTAAATCCGTTTAAAAAGAAGTAAAGGAAAAAAAATTTTAAAGTAAGCTTCTATCTGTATTAGAAGCCCTTATACCGAAAAATTCACCGTATTTATTGAATGACCCTCGTAATAAGCTAGGATAAAAATTAAAATTCTTTAGAAAGATATTTTGCAATTTGGACTATCTTAGTACATTGTACAGTCAGTTAAGTGCCATACGTGATGCATAAATGCTAAGGCGATCATGTCTCGAAAGTGACCTGACTGACTGGGTAGAATTTTTTTTTCCTGCAGTAGGTTGGCATTATTTTCTGTGGTAGACTGGAAGCCAACCAAGGCTATAGAACTCAATCTGTCCTGCTATTTAATTCATAGCTGGAGAGAGAAGAGACGAATTGATACCTTTCCCAGGGGTATTTACGCGCAAGTGAATGCTACGAATTCAACTGGATTTCGAAATCGGCTCTCCGATTTCTCGTTCCGAGCCGATATCTACTGCACCAAACACACATCCTATATTGTACAGTCGAATCTATAAGTAAACATTACGGAATTTCATAGACCTAAACCATTTTTCTGAAAACTTTCCATTTAATTCTGCCTTTGCAATGAATATCGCAGTGTTACTTTCTGCTATTCAATGACTAATGTTTCTCTCTCGGCCGATGATGAAGTCTATTTGCAAAAAACAAACTGCCTCTTTTCAAAACAAGTTATGTGATTCTTTTAAATGTCAGTACTACGCTGACTGTACATGCAGAACAGCTCAACTTTTAAAGAGAAGAATTTCTCAGCATGTTCCGGCATTTATCAGGAGAGATCATCTGAGTGTTAATTTGCATATTCTTTTTTGCATCCAGATCTATCTATCTAAACTTATTTATAAATGGAGCTTTGTCTGTGTGTGTGTGTGTGTGCGTGTGTGTGTGTGTGTGTGTGTGTGTGTGTGTGTGTGTGTGTGTGTGTGTACCCGTTACCTATCGACTCCGAAACGGCTAAACCGATTTTTTGGAAAATTTACACAGTTGTACTATAAGCGTCTGCGAGTGTTCTTAGCTAGGTTTTGTGTCGAGCTACCCCCGATAAATATCGAAAATCGATAATCGAAAAAATCGGGTTATAGAAGGAGTGGTCCGATTTTAATCAAACATGATACTCTTATAAACAAAGACATAAGAAACGATATTCAAAAGTTTCAAGGTTGCATTTCTTACAATAGTGCAACAAAAATCAATAATATATATATATATATATATATATATATATATATAAAAGGCCAGATGTTTATGTGTGTGTGTGTCTGTTTATCTGCCTGTATGTTTGTATTTTTTTTCAGATCTTTTATTTTAGTTTTTGCTTCGGGTTTGGCTTTAAGTAGGTATAATTGTAGTTCTTAGTCTCAGCCATGATACCATTTACTAAGAGGACTTATTTAGCCTTCAAAATTCAGTTTACGATGAAAAAACTTATTTGATATCGATTCCAGGAAATCAAAGTTTGACTTACATCCATTCATTTTTCTTTTAGTCTACGGTTTCGCTTTAACTGGAAACAACTAATGCTTTTCGTGCCAACGTTCAAAGAGTCTGAGCTCCAGGACCATGGATTAGTTTTAAAGCTTTCATTACACCCGAGCAACGCCGGGCTATACTGCTAGTGTATATATAAAAACATAAACTACGAACATATTTTCTAACGTTATCCAGACAGAAACAAATGTCACCCAACTGGTGCATAAACTGAGGTTGTGAACCGATTAAAAACAAAATCAAATCCGATAAAAGATTTAGTTTCCTTGGGTCTTTGAAATGTCCCCATATCTACGATTTGACATATTTCTTTCTTTCTTCGTTAGTGGCGATTACATCAATCCTTCTGGCCCGGGGGTGGCATGTAGCCCTAAAATCCCTGTTTATTTAACCGTCTTCACACTTTCATGTTTTTGTACCGCTGAGTAAAAGGTGATAGGCTTACAGATTAAATATTCCTTACTTTATACAAACCGCTGCTTGTCAGATTTCATCTGATACATCGTAATACGGTGAAGATTTCTTGACAGATTCAACCGACATTCGTGCGCCTCTTGAAGCTTGAAACCAGTCATCTGTAACTAAACAAATACCTCAGTCATTGACGCTAAACGACCGAAAGGGTGAATTAAGGGTAGCATAAATATAAAACGTAAATCAAAGTCAAGTAATTATCATTGTAAATGCGTGAAAAAGAAGAACGTAAACTATACCTACCGTTTTCAAGCAACTGGTTTTGTTTTGTCTTTGTTTTTAATAAAGTCAAAATCAGTTGAGAATATAATTGCAAAATCTAATTAATTTATCCTGTTGAATTGCTGTAGCTAAAAGTGACGAGTTTTTTTTATAATCATATCGCACCAAGCAAGGCATTCTACTGCTACTGTTGTGCAGAGGGGGTTACTACATAGGAGGAAAGTTATGAGAAAGAGTGACAGGTTATAGGGAGTGTCAGGAAGCGGGTAAGAGAAAGATGAGAATACTAATGATAGTGGAGCGGATGGAGAAAGGAGCATGAGAGAGAGGATGCAGGATAGTGAGTATATATATATATATATATATATATATATATATATATATATAATCATATCGCCCCAAGCAAGGCATTTTTCTGCTACTGTTGTGCAGAGGGGGTTACTACATAGAAGGAAAGTTATGAGAAAGAGTGACAGGTTATAGGGGTGTCAGGAAGTGGGTAATAGAAGGATGAGAATACTGATGAAAGTGGTGCGGACGGAGAAAGGAGCATGAGAGAGAGGCTGCAAATCAGTGAGATAGGAGATCGTGTCGCCCCAAGCAAGGTATTTAACTGTCACTATTGTGCAGGGGGTTACATAAGAGGAAAGTTATGAGTAAGAGTGACAGGTTATAGTGGGTGTCATGAAGTGGGTAATAGAAGGATGAGAATATTGATGAGAGTGGAGTGGACGGAGAAAGGAGCATGAGAGAAACGATGCAGGTTAGTGAGATGACTATTGACTTTACATGTAAATTCTTGGAGATTGTAGCTGTCGGGGAAGCAAGTAAATGTAAGGGAATTCCACAGGCGGAAAATGCGAGAAAAGAAGCTGATGGAGTAGAATTTGCGTTTACATTTTATTGGTTACACAGTAAAGGGGTGGAACCTAATTACTAATCTTGTGGCTTGAGTAAATTCGTATATAGGGGGCACCAGTGAGCTAAGGTCATCGGAGCATAAACCGTGAAAGTATTTGTAGAAGAGACACAGGGAAGCTACATTGCGCCGATGAGAAAGTGACTGTATCCGAGCTGCCAAGTCGGGATCTATCACATTGCAGATTCTCCGTTTGATTTTGTCAAGGACACCTAGGTGGATAGCAGGTGAACCCGACCAGATATGGTAGCAGTATTCAATACACGGACGGATGGCAGATTTACATATGTGAAGGATTGTTTCAGACTTATTTGGTTATTGAATATATTCCGTCGAAAACTCGAAGGGTGCATTGTTGATGTAAAAACGGAAATTCCAAGGTGGTGAGGAAGATTAAAAATTGCACATCTTTCCCCCCTAGTGATTACGTCAGTTAGTTCAGTGCCATACGTGATACATGCTTGGGTGATCACGCATCGAAAGAGACATGACTGACTGAGCAGAATTTTCCCACAGTACTTTCTGAGGTATACTGGTTGCCAACCAATGTTATAGAACCCAATCTGTCATGTTATTTGACCCATAGCTGAGATGAGAAACGGATTAATACTTTTCCGGATGGTATTTGCGCGTAAGTTAATGCAACGAATTTAACTGGAATTCGAACTCGGCTCTCCGATCGCTCGTTCCGAGTCGATATCCACTGCGCCACAACATACGACCCCAAGACTGTATAAGTAAAGCAATTATTTGAATGAAAATAGGGCGGAAAAACGACCAAAAGATTTCATGAATTATATGACGAGAAATTGGAAGGAACTTTGTCTCATAGTTGTTGAGGTTCTCCTTACATTCTGTCTGATGTTTTCTTGAATATATATCATTTTCGTAGTACGTCATTAAAAAAAATTATAAAAATCACGTATAGAAGATTTAAACTTATTTATAAATGGAACTTTGTCTGTGTGTGTGTGTATGTGTGTGTGTGTCTGTGTGTGTGTGTCCGTTAACTATAGACTCCGAAACGACTGAACCGATTTTTTTGAAAATTTACACAGTTATACTATAAGCGTCTGCGAGTGTTCTTAGCTAGGTTTTGTGTCGAGGTACCCCCGATAAATATCGAAAATCGATAATTGAAAAAATCGGGTTGTAGAAGGAGTGGTCCGATTTTAATCAAATTTGATACACTTATAGACAAAAACATATGAAACGATATTCAGAGGTTTCAAGGTTGCAGTTCTTACAATAGTGCAAAAAGTCGATTATATATATATATATATAAAAGGCAACGTGTTTGTGTGTTTGTGTGTGTGTCTGTTTATCTGCCTGTATGTCTATATTTTTTTCAGCCCCTTTATTTTAGTTTTTGCTTCGCGTTTGACTCTAAGTAGGTATAATTGTAGTTCTTCGTCTCAGCCATTATACCATTTACTCAGAGGACTTATTTAGCCTTCAAAATCCACTTTACGACGAAAAAACTTATTTGATATCGATACCAGGAAATCAAAATTTGACTTACATCCATTCATTTTTCTTTCAGTCTACGGTTTCGCTTTAACTGGAAACAACTATTGCTTTTTAGTCTTTCGTGCCAACGTCCAAAGAGTTTGAGCTCCAGTACCATGGATTAGTTTTAAAGCTTTCATTACATCCGAGCAAAGCCGGGCTATACTGCTAGTCATATATAAAGTAAATCCGTTCCGATAAAAACGATTTTAAAAACAGTCTACCACTAAAAAATTTTGAATGTTTTATAATGCCAGAATAAATTATAAAAATGAAATTAATTTTTAAACTTTAAAACACAAAAATTGCTTTGTTCTTAAGTAGGTACTTCCACTTTTTTGGCATAGATTTTCGATACCTAATTTTAAAATGAATTTTTTTAAAATGAAAACACATTCTTGAAGATTTAATTTTAGATTTAATCAAAAGCTCAATGATTAAATGTATTAGTTCCATTAAGTAACAAATTCTTGTGTATTTCAGATAGAAATTATATAGATTGGAAAGTCACATTTAATTTCGATTTCTTAAATTTTCTTAAAAACAGCCATTTTCTTAGTTTTACGGAATTCGTAAACAAATATTCATCGATTTTAAAAATATTTCAAATAATTTCTGACACGTTATTTTAGTAAAATTAGAAAATTGAAAGTTAAAATAATCTAATTTAAAAAGAAATATTACTTACTTATAGCATAAAAAAGTAATATACAACCAATTATTAACGATTGGTCGTGTTCATCTGATCGAAGGTTTGACGGATTCGTGAGTGATTTGGTGATGACAGGTTGTACGCATGCCCAAAACCGACAATTTTCATAAATCTAAGTGAAGGGACAAAACTCTTAAATTTCATAATAATGGCACTTTCAGTCTACCATACATGAAAATAAGGTAAAAATATAATAAATTAAAAATTACTTTTTAAAAAAATAGCGTAGATACGTTTATTAATCTTTGCAATTTTGCACTCGTAAATTTCGTTTCCAATTAATTACTATATCACATTCAATAAACATTTTAATGCAGAGTTTTACACGATTTTAAACTATTATAAATTATTATAATTGAAATGTAAAAAAAATGAAAAATTTCTTGTAAAAATTTATTATTCATCAGAAAAAGTTTATTTCTTCAGACAATAATGTCCTTAATATGACTTATTTAAAAACCAATTAAAAGCTTTTCTAATTAAGTAATATCATAGTTTTATTGGATTCATTAGAGCAGATTTTCAGTTAAATGGTACAAATTTGAAAAAAAAGTAGGCGATTTACAATCTCTAATGTCTCCTACTTTTAACAAAAAAATAATTTCAATAAATAAGAAAGTTCTGCGCAAAATTTAATGAAATTAAGTAAGTTGGTGGGGTAACACATTTAAAAAAAATTTACCAATATTTTCTAAAAAAAAACCATTTCACAAATAATTACATTCATTTGTGAATAAGTTCTGAAAATTTCATTAAAATCGGAACAATTATTTGATTTTTCCGACTCTATCGTAGCTACGCGTCGGACCAAAAAAGACGCCTTTTCGCTTCAGCTCGTAATAAGTGTAAAAAGATACTTAACGAAGCTAAGATGTTATTTGCTGCCAGAATGAAGCAACGCATAGCATCCTCTAAGTTCGGCACGAAGGACTACTGGCGACTCTGTAAAAGAGTACTTAACAAGAGCAAGCCACAATACCCCCACTAATAAACAAATTTGAGGTCCTCACCTCCCAAGCGAACAAGGCCGAATGCTTTGCCCGCAGATTCTCGAATAATTCGAGACTGGACTCGTCTGGAGTTTCTACACCCGACTTTCCACCTAGAACTGATGCTCAACTGAATGACGTCCATATTACACCCTCGCTTGTCGCTAAGATAATCTCAAAACTTGAGCCTCACAAAGCGAGCGGAAGGGACGGAATCCCAATCATAGTCTTAAAGAAATGTGCCCCCGAACTTTCTTCTGTACTTTCTAAGCGCTACAACTCCTGCCTATCTGCTTCCTGCTCTCCTGCCTGTTGGAAGTCCTCCTGCGTAGTACCTATATTTAAGAATTCTGGCGAACCCTCAGACCCCGCCAATTACCGACCTATCAGCCTTCTTCCGATATTTGGCAAAGTGTTCGAAGCCATTATCAACGCCGAGGTGGTTCAGCACCTCACGGCGCACGGGCTCCTCTCAGACAAACAGTATGGCTTCCGCTTCACCAGGTCTACTGCTGATATGCTAACGACCATCACCGAGTACATATATCAGGCACTCGATAGGAATGGTGAAGCCCGAACAGTTGCCTTGGATATCTCTAAAGCGTTCGACAGGGTTTGGCATGCTGGCCTTCTATGCAAACTGCGGAGCTATGGTATAGCTGGACAATTGTTTGAACTAATCCAGTCATTCCTCTCTAACCGCACATTGAAGGTGGTATTAAACGGAGATGCCTCCCATAACTATCATACGAACGCGGGTGTCCCTCAAGGCTCTATCCTAGGTCCTACGCTCTTTCTGATCTACATTAATGATCTCCCTGATACCATAAGATCCCAAGTAGGTATGTACGCCGATGGCACCACAGTTTACTCTCGCCTCGACCAAAAATCTGGTGCGGGCGACAAAGCCAACTTTGCAGCCGAGCTTGGAAAAGACCTTCAATCTGTAGTGGACTGGGGTAAGAAATGGCTCGTAAATTTTAATGCTTCTAAAACGAAGCTACTATCAATTAATCATCATAGACAATCACACCTACCTCCTATTAGCATGGACCAGGCTTGCCTCCCAGAGAGTAAAACACTACGCCTCCTTGGTCTCACACTCTCAGCGGACCTCAAGTGGAATGACTATATCAAATCCATTGCTAAATCCGCTGCTATGAAAGTCGGTTCTCTGTGCAGGGCCCGGAGTTTTTTCCGCCTGAATCTATCCTGCACATTTATAAATCTACCATCCGCCCGTGCATTGAATACTGTTGCCATATCTGGTCGGGTGCCTCTACTATTCTCATTGGGCTTCTAGTAATGTGATCGATACCGACTTAGCAGACCGCCTGCAGTCTCTCTCTCTCTCACCGGCGCGACGTGGCTTCCCAGTGTCTCTTCTATAAATACTTTCACGGCTTCTTCTCCGATGAACTTAGATCACGGGTGCCTCCTAGGATCGAATTTGCACAAGATACTAGATTAGCAACTAGATCCCACACTTTTACAGTGAAACCGATAAAATGCAACTGCAACTTCTACTCCAACAGTTTCTTTTCTCGCACTTCCCGACTGTGGAATTCTCTTCCACATGACTGCTTCTCCGACGGCTACAATCTCCAGGAGTTTAAATGTAAGGTCAATAGACACCTCCTAACACACTAACCTCCATTCTTTCAAACACACTAACTTCCATTCTTTCAAACACTCTTCCCACCCACCCAACTATCTATCACTTCTGACATTTCCTATATCTAACCACTCTTCCTATTTACCTCCCCCTATGTAGCCCCAAGCGCAATAGTGGCAGTGGAATGCCTTGCTTGGGGTGAAATGATTAAAAAAGAAAAAAAGAAAAAAAAGAGTGATTTCAACGGAAAAATAGCGCAAAAAAATCAATGTTAAACTTTGTAGACGGCGATGACGTAAACAAAACAAGAATTCTAACCAAAATTTCGAACGTGTTAGAAAGGATTTAAAAAAATTAAAAAATAATTTTAAAAATTCTTTGATTTTTCCTCTTAATAATAATATCAACATTTTGACGATAAAACTTTATTTTCGTTAAGTTTGTGGCCTTGTTCATTACGCTATACTGTTTTTTTTCCCGCGAATTAGTGAAGTTACTTATTTTTAAGGAACAATACACATGAAAGGATGTGCGTTGTGGCGCAGTGGATATCGGCTCGGAACGAGAAATCGGGTAGCCGAGTTCGACTTCCAGCTGAATTCATTGCTTTCACGCAAATACCCTTGGGAAATGTATTAATTCGTCTCTTCCCTCTAGTTATGGGTGAAATAACAGGACTGATTGGGTTCTATATACTTGGTCGGCAACCAGTCTACCTCAGAAAGCAATGGTAACCTACTGAGGGATAGTCTTTTGCCCGGTCAGTTATGTCTCTTTCGAGACATGATCGCCCAAGCGTGTATCACGTATGGCACTTAACTGACTGACATATGAAAGTTGAAACGTAACATTTATTTCGATATTTATTTAAACTACTTATCATATTTTCTTTGTTAATTTTCCTTTTAATACAACATTTCGGTTGATGCATTCTACGACTTTCTTCAAACTTACTTTATGTTTGGCAAGATGCGTGTTCAACTTATTGACATTGTTTACATCCGAACTAATGTCATCAAATTCGTTGTGGTTATCGCACCGTTTCGACCTTTATGTCCTTCAATCTTTATTTTTTTTCATGCGTCTATCGATCCAGATAACCTTCAAGATATTCGAATTGAAATTATGGCGGTAAACATATGTCATTCCACTGTTCCTGTTTAGTGTCCAATTCTTAATTAGTACGACGTCCTGGGTATGACGGTAAACCGGCAGCAAAACCTCTGATTGGGAGGTTGTGAAAAGCATGGAACCACCTCTTAATTGCTGTTGTTCCCATGTCCACCCTGACCCGGAGTGGTAGCACCTGTTAGGGTCCCAGCTATAGGCAAATAGTTATTACACAACCTGGGGTCCAAACAATATGAAAGTATAAACATAGACACTTATAGAAATATGTATTTTGAAGGAAAAAAATTACCAGCAGTACATTTTTAAATACAGAACTAGAAGACATCTTCAGTTGACTAAAAAAAAAATAATTTTTCTTCAAAGTCTGACTAAATCAACCTTCTCACTATAACCGAACATTAAAAAAACCCTTAAAACCCTACCTTTTTGGCATTAAATAACCCACAGAGGTCGATATGCCATTAAACAAAATTCAGATTCTCACAATAACCGAACATTATAAAAATACGTTAAAACCCCACCTTTTTGGCATTAAATAACCCACAGTGGTTGATATGCCGTTAATCAAAACTCAAATTCAAATTCTCATAATAACCGAACATTATAAAAAAAATCCCTTAAAACCCCACCTTTTTGGCATTAAATAACCCACAGAGGTGTTGATATGCCATTAAACAAAACTCAAAACTCAAACTCAATTAATTAGTACTACTCATTTACTGCTCATCCTTTTGATACTAAGTCTAAGTTTGTAATATCCAGTCCAATGAGTGAACTTACAACTTTTATTTCACCAACTGCAAAAATCAACGCTTTGATATGCTAGGCTATTGAGATAAGAGTCTATTTTTCAGGTTGTGTTCACGAACGTAATACAACAAAGACCTGTGAACTAAATAATGCAGGTTTGTTCTTTTGCTTAGCGGCGTATCAATCTCTATGGGTTATTTAATGCCGAAAACTAAAAATTTCGAATGCGATTTTATTTTATCTTTGGAGATAGTAATGCAGGTTTGAATCCATTGTATTCACTTACGCGCAAATACCCTTGGGAAAGGTATAAACCCGTCTCTTTCCTCCAGTTATGGGTTATATAGCAGGACAGATTGGGTTCTATAGCCTTGGTCGGCAACCAGTCTACCACAGAAAGCAATGGCAACCTCCTGCGGGATAATCTTCTGCCCAGTCAGTCATGTCTCTTTCGAGACATGATCGCCCAAGCGTGTATCACGTATAGCACTTAACTGACTGAATGCAGGAAGAGACAACTAAAGTTCCTAGGAGAGGAAGGATGGCTTGGAGAACCTGATACTAACATGCTAGAGGGGAAAAGAGACATTGGAAAGCAGCGGATGACATATTTGAAGGACCTGATCAGATGGATGACGGAACAAGGGTTGTATGGTGTAACAGGACAAAGTGTGCTAAGTGTCACCAGGAATGGTGAGATGTGGAATGCCATGATCGCCTACGTCCTGAAAGGACATAGCGCATAAAAGAAGAAGAATGCTTTAGTGGATGTGCGTTGTGGTGCAGTGGATATCGACTCAGAACAACAAATCAGGGAACCGAGTTCGAATTCCAATTGAATTCCTTGCATTCACTTAATCACAAATATCCTTGAGAAAGTTATTCCCCATTCCCCCTATTCTTATTATTATTATGTAGCACCATATTCTTCTTACTCTTTTGTAGCCCCCCCATTCTTCTTATAATTATGTAGCCCCCTATTCTTCTTATGTCCCTATTCTTCTTACTCTTATGGAGCACCCTATTCTTCTTATTAATATGTAGCCCCCTATTCTTCTTACTCCTATGTAGCCCCCTATTCTTATATTGTTATGTAGCCCCCTATTCTTCTTACTCTTATATAGCACCCTATTCTTCTCACTCTTATGTAGCCCCTATTCTTCTTATTATTATGTAGCCCCCTATTCTTCTTACTCGTATGTAGCACTCTATTCTTCTTACTCTTATGTAGCCCCCTATTCTTCTTACTCTTATGTAGCACCCTATTCTTCTTACTCTTATATAGCCCCCTATACATCTTACACTTATGTAGCCCCGTATTCTTCTTATTACTATGTAGCGCCCTATTCTACTTACTCTTATGTAGCCCCCTATACTTCTTATTATTATGTAGCACCCTATTCTTCTTATTATTATGTAGCCCCCAATTCTTCTAACTCTTATGTAGCCCCCCTATTCTTCTTAGAATTATTTAGCGCCCTATTCTTCTTACTCTTATGTAGCCCCCTATTCTTCTTATTATTATGTAGCAGCCTATTCTTCTTACTCTTATGTAGCACCATATTCTTCTTACTCCTATGTAGCCCCCTATTCTTCTTCTTATTATGTAGCCCCCTATTCTTCTTATTATTATCTAGCCCCCTATTCTTCTTACACTTATGTAGCCCACTATTATTCTTACTCTCATGTAGCACCCTATTCTTATTACTCATATATGTTGCCCCCTATTCTTCTTATTATTATGTAGCGCCCTATTTTTCTTACACTTATGTAGCCCCCTATTCTTCTTATTGTTATATAGCCCCCTATTCTTTTTTACTCTTATGTAGCCCCCATTCTTCTTATTATTATATAGAACCCTATTCTTCTTACTCTTATGTAGACCCTATTCTTCTTACTTAATGTAGCCCCCTATTTTTATTATTATTTTGTAACACCCTATTTTTCTTACTACTATGTAGCCCCCTATTCTTCTTATTATAATGTAGCACCCTATTCATCTCATTATTATGTAGCCCCCAATTCTTCTAACTCCTATGTAGCCCCCTCCCCCTATTTTTCTTACTTTTATGTAGCACCCTATTCTTCTTATTATTATGTAGCCCCCTATTCTTCTTACTCTTGCGTAGCACCCTAGTCTTCTTACTCTTATGTAGCACACTATTCTTCTTATTATTATGTAGCCCCCTATTCTTCTTACTCCTATGAAGCCCCCTATTCTTATATTATTATGTAGCCCCCTATTCTTCTTACTCGTATGTAGCACTCTATTCTTCTTACTCTTATGTAGCACACTATTCTTATTATTATTATGTAGCCCCCTATTCTTCTTACTCCTATGAAGCCCCCTATTCTTATATTATTATGTAGCCCCCTATTCTTCTTACTCGTATGTAGCACCCTAGTCTTCTTACTCTTATGTAGCACACTATTCTTATTATTATTATGTAGCCCCCTATTCTTCTTACTCCTATGAAGCCCCCTATTCTTATATTATTATGTAGGCCCCTATTCTTCTTACTCGTATGTAGCACCCTATTCTTCTTACTCTTGTGTAACGTCCTATTCTTCTTACTCTTATAGAGCACCCTATTCTATTACTCTTATGTAGCCCCCTATTCTTCTTATTATTATGTAGCCCCCTATTCTTCTTACTCTTGTGTAGCACCCTAGTCTTCTTACTCTTATGTAGCACACTATTCTTCTTATTATTATGTAGCCCCCTATTCTTCTTACTCCTATGAAGCCCCCTATTCTTATATTATTATGTAGCCCCCTATTCTTTTTACTCGTATGTAGCACCCTATTCTTCTTACTCTTATGTAGCTCCTATACTTCTTACACATATCTAGTCCCCTATTCTATTTATTATTATGTAGCCCCCTATTCTTCTTACTCTTATGTAGCCCCCTATTCTTCTTATTACTATGTAGCCCCCTATTCTACTTACTCTTATGTAGCCCCCTATTCTTCTTACTCTTATGTAGCCCCCTATTCTTCTTACTCTTGTGTAACGCCCTATTCTTCTTACTCTTATAGAGCACCCTATTCTATTACTCTTATGTAGCCCCCTATTCTTATTATTATGTAGCACCCTATTCTTCTTACTCTTGTGTAACAACCTATTCTTCTTACTTTTATGTAGCCCCCTATTCTTCTTATTATTATGTAGCCCCCTATTTTTTTATTATTATGTAGCCCCCTATATTTCTTACTCTTATGTAGCCCCCTATTTTTCTTATTATTATGTAGCCCCCTATTCTTCTTACTCTTCTGTAGCCCCCTATTCTTCTTATTACTATGTAGCCCCCTATTCTACTTACTCTTATGTAGTCCCCAATTCTTCTTATTATTATGTAGCACCCTATTCTTCTTACTCTTGTGTAACGCCCTATTCTTCTTACTCTTATAGAGCACCCTATTCTATTACTCTTATGTAGCCCCCTATTCTTCTTATTATTATGTAGCACCCTATTCTTCTTACTCTTGTGTAGCACCCTAGTCTTCTTACTCTTATGTAGCACACTATTCTTATTATTATTATGTAGCCCCCTATTCTTCTTATTCCTATGAAGCCCCCTATTCTTATATTATTATGTAGCCCCCTATTCTTCTTACTCTTATATAGCACCCTATTCTTCTTATTATTATGTAGCCCTCTATTCTTCTTACACTTCTGTAGCACCCTATTCTTCTTAATCTTATTTAGCTCCTATACTTCTTACACATATCTAGTCCCCTATTCTACTTATTATTATGTAGCCCTCTATTCTTCTTACTCTTATGTAGCCCCCTATTCTTCTTATTACTATGTAGCCTCCTATTCTACTTACTCTTATGTAGCCCCCTATTCTTCTTATTATTATGTAGTACCCTATTCTTCTTACCCTTGTGTAACGCCCTATTCTTCTTACTCTTATGTAGCCCCCTATTCTTCTTACTCTTATGTAGCCCCCTATTTTTCTTATTATTATGTAGCCCCCTATTCTTCCTACTCTTATGTAGCCCCTTATTCTTATTATTATTATGTAGTACCCTATTCTTCTTACTCTTGTGTAACGCCCTATTCTTCTTATTATTATGTTGCCCCTATTCTTCTTACTCTTATGTAGCACCATTTTTCTTACTCTTATGTAGCCCAATACTTTTCTTATTATTATGTAGCCCCTATTCTTCTAACACTTATGTAGACCCCTATTCTTCTTATTATTATGTAGCACCCTATTCTTCTTACACTTATGTAGCCCCCTATTCTTCTTACTTTAATGTAGCCCCTTATTCTTATTATTATTATGCAGCACCCTATTCCTCTTACAACTATGTAGCCCCCTATTCTTCTTATAATTATGTAGCCCCCTTTTCTTCTTACTCTTATGTAGCACCCTATTCTTCTTACTCTTATGTTGCACCCTATTCTTCTATTTTATTATGTAGCCCCCTATTCTTCTTATCATTATGTAGCCCCCTATTCTTCTTACTCGTATGTAGCACCCTATTCTTCTTACACTTATGTAGCCCCCTATTCTTCTTACTCTTATGTATCACCCTATTCTTCTTACTCTTATATAGCCCCCTATACATCTTACACTTATGTAGCCCCCTATTCTTCTTATTACTATGTAGCACCCTATTCTTCTTCCTCTTGTGTAGCACCCTAGTCTTCTTACTCTTATGTATCACCCTATTCTTCTTACACTTATGTAGCCCCCTATTCTTCTTAATCATGTGTAGCCCCCAATTCTTCTAATTATTATGTAGCCCCCTATTCTTCTTACTCGGATGTAGCACCCTATTCTTCTTACACTTATGTAGCCCCCTATTCTTCTTACTCTTATGTAACCCCCTATCCTTCTTTCTCTTATGTAGCCCTCCATTTTTTTTATTATTATGTAGCCCCCTATCCGTCTTATTACTATGTAGCACCCTATTATGCTTACTCTTATGTAGCCCCCTATTCTTCTTATTATTATGTAGCACAATATTCTTATTACTATTATGTAGCTACCTATTCATCTTACTTTAATATAGCCCCCTATTCTTATTATTATTATGTAGCCCCCTATTCTTCTTATCATTATGTAGCACCCTATTCTTCTTACTCTTGTGTAGCACCCTAGTCTTCTTACTCTTATGTACCACCCTATTCTTCTTACTCCTATGTAGCCCCCTATTCTTCTTACACTTATGTAGCCCCTATTCTTCTTACTCTTATGTAACCCACTATCCTTCTTATAATTATGTAGCCCCCTTTTCTTCTTACTGTTATGTAGCACCCTATTCTTCTTAGTCTTATGTTGCACCCTATTCTTCTATTTTATTTTGTAGCCCCCTATTCTTCTTATCATTATGTAGCCCCCTATTCTTCTTACTCGTATGTAGCACCCTATTCTTCTTACACTTATGTAGCCCCCTATTCTTCTTACTCTTATGTAACCCCCTATCCTTCTTTGTCTTATGTAGCCCTACATTCTTTTTATTATTATGTAGCCCCCTATTTTTCTTATTCTTATGTAGCACCCTATTCTTCTTACTCGTATGTAGCCCCCTACTTTTCTTATTATTATGTATCCCCTATTCTTCTTATTATTATGTAGCCCCCAATTCTTCTTACTCTTATGTAGAACCCTATTTTTCTTACTCTATGTAGCCCCCGATTCTTCTTATTATTATGTAGCCCCCTATTCTTCTTACTCTTGTGTAGCCCCCTATTCTTCTCATGATTATGTAGCACCAAATTCTTATTATTATTATTTAGCCCCTATTCTTCTTACTTTAATGTAGCCCACTATTTTTCTTATTATTATGTAACCCCCTATTCTTGTTATTCTTATGTAGCACCCTATTCTTCTTGCTATTATATAGCCCCCTATACATCTTACCCTTATGTAGCCCCTATTCTTCTTATTACTATGTAGCACCCTATTCTACTTACTCTTATGTAGCACCCTATTCTTCTTATTATTATGTAGCACCCTATTCTTCTTATTATTATGTAGCCCCCTATTGTTCTTACTCTTATGTAGCCCCCTATTCTACTTACTCTTATGTAGCTCCCTGTTCTTCTTATTATTATGTAGCACCCTATTCTTCTCATTACTATGTAGCTGCCTGTTGTTCTTATAATTATGTAGCCCCTATTCTTCTTACTCTCATGTAGCTCCCTATTCTTCTTATTATTATGTAGCTCCCTATTCTTCTTATTATTATGTAGGCCCTATTCTTTTTACGCTTATGTAGCTCCCTATTCTTCTTATTATTATGTAGCCCCTATTCTTCTTATTATTATGAAGCCCCTATTCTTCTTATTATTATGTAGCCCCTATGCTTCTTATTATTATGTAGCTCCCTATTCTTCTTATTATTATGTAGCTCCCTATTCTTCTTATTATTATGTAGCCCCTATTCTTCTTATTATTATGTAGCTCCCTATTCTTCTTATTAATATGTAGCCCCCTATTCTTCTTACTCTTATGTAGCTCCCTGTTCTTCTTATTATTATGTAGCACCCTATTATTCTTACTCTTATGTAGCTCCCTATTCTTCTTATTATTATGTAGCACCCTATTCTTCTTACTCTTATGTAGGTCCCTATTCTTTTTATTATTATGTAGCACCCTATTCTTCTTACTCTTATGTAGCCCCTATTCTTCTTATTATTATGTAGCACCCTATTTTTCTTACTCTTATGTAGCCCCTATTCTTCTTATTATTATGTAGCACCCTCTTCTTTTTGCTCTTATGTAGCCCCCTATTTTTCTTACTCTTATACACCCCCTATTCTTCTTTCTCTTATGTAGCCCCCTATTCTTCTTACACTTATGTAGCCCCTAATCTTTTTACTTATATTTAGCCCTCTACTTTTTTTATTTTTATAATTTGAGTAGATAGATCTATCTAACTTTTATAATTGGAGTAGATAGATCTATCTATCGCCCGGTTCACACTCCACCCACGTCTATTGAACAGGCTAAGGGGCTCATCCCTTTTTACCCTGTGTAGGATGTGGTTTCCGGCTTTCTCTTTTCCAATCTTCTCACTTTTTTTTCAATTGGAGTAGATAGATCTATCTATCGCCCGGTTCACACTCCACCCACGTCTATTGAAGAGGTGAAGAGGCTCATCCCTTGTTCCCTGTTTAGGATGTGGTTTCCGGATTTCTCTTTTCCAATAGCCCCCTGCACATCAGTGGCGTTACCGCCTTGCTCGGGGTGATACGATTTAAAAAATCATCATTAGAATGGATTTTAACACTAGAAC
Source organism: Ascarosepion bandense (assembly GCA_037127315.1). Classification (NCBI taxonomy): domain Eukaryota; kingdom Metazoa; phylum Mollusca; class Cephalopoda; order Sepiida; family Sepiidae; genus Ascarosepion; species Ascarosepion bandense. The sequence goes on along the minus strand of JBBBDQ010001014.1, from coordinate 1,530,917 downwards.
TCCTCCTTGCCACCTTTTTAGTGGTATTTCTCTTTACGGAAGAAAAAAATTGAATAATGACCGAATTTATGAAAGAAAATTTGTATAGGAAAAACCGGTCACACCCGAGAAAAGCTATAGCTAAATGAGAGGCAGAACATCTGGAGAGTTAAAGGCGTACATTACATTCGTCGTGATGAAAAGAACCACCTTTGGAGAGTTAGGAAGTTGAAAGATGAGGATGGTGTCGGCATGTCTGCCAGATCTATAATTCACATTAGTATGCATTCAAACCAATAAGTAGTTTCATAGCTTAGAAAAGGGTACTAAAGAATTATTACTTTTTTTTTTTTATAAGCGTTTCACCCCGAGCAAGGCATGTCACTGCCACTACTGTGCAGGGGGCTACGTAGAGTGGAGAAAGGCTGATTAAATATAGGAAATAACAGAGGGTGGGTGATAGGCGGGTGAGGATACCGAGAATGAGGGTTGGGTAGATGAGAGTGTTGTGAGAATAGTTGGGAGTTAGTGTGATAGGAGGTGTCTATTGACCCTACATTTAAACACCTGGAGATTGTAACTGTCGGGAAAGCAGACTTGTGGAAGGGAGTTCCACAGGCGGGAAGCGCGAGAAAAGAAGCTGTTGGAGTAGAATTTACGGTCACATCTTATTTGTTTAACTGTAAAAGGGTGGGACCTAGTTGCTAATCTAGTATCTCGTGTAAATTCGTGCTTAGGCTGCACCAGTAATCTAAGCTCATCGGAGCAGAAGCCATGAAAGTACTTGTAGAAGAGGCACAGGGAAGCTAATCACTGGATAAGGTGGTACTACTGACTGTTGTTTTTTACGGCTTATCAGCATTTTTTTTTTTGAGTGAATATTGTAATAATAGTGTTTTGAATATAATTCTAACTCGGCTCTCCAATTCGAACCATGATCCATTACACTATCCGCACATGACAAAATGACTTTCCGCATTTTGTTGTCTCAAGAAACACTTTCTTCTTTATGAACCTGATTAGTTTTTATGCTATTCTGTTATTAGTATCTTATTTTTCTTTCAGGAAATTGCATACATGCTTCTTCGCAGCTTCCTATATTTTTTGCCTTCAGCAACGTTTGTTCGTTTACTAATTCTATTTCTCGGTGTAGGACTTGTTCCTTTATTTATTATTTCACATATGTGCGTTGTGGTGCAGTGGATATCGGCTCCGAACGCGAAACCGGGGAGCCAAGTTCGAATTCCAGCTGAATCCATTGTATTCACTTACGCGCAAATACACTTCGGAAAGGTATTAATCCGTCTCTCCCTTCTAGTTATGGGTTAAATAGCAGGACAGATTGGGTTCTATAGCCTTGTTCGGCAACCAGTCTACCACAGAAAGCAATGGCAACCTACTGCGGGATAATCTTCTGCCCAATCAGTCATGTCTCTATCTAGACATGATCGCCCAAGCGTGTATCACGTATGGCACTCAACTGACTGATCAAGTTAGTTACCTAAAACTTTTTTTTTTTTACCTTCAGGCGTCACGTGAATGTTAAATTATCCAAGTCGTTTTTCTTCAATACACTCAAAATATTTTTAGCTGTATTTTTCTGATTATCAAATGTTTCCTTAGTGATTCTATTCCTAAATTTTCATCATTTGTCACATATACAGTGTCCAAATTTAACAGCATCTAGATTTCTGTATCGACATTTTATGTAGGGGGTTTGGCATTAAATAATCATCATCATTTATCCATCACACCCAATGGTGCATAGGGCAGCAACTTTTTGTTGCTGTTTCTAAAACAAACTGTTTTTTACGGGGCAGAGTTGTTAGCCCTGCACCCAACCCCCAAATGTGGAGGGCTGGTGGACCATTCTTGGTCCTTACGTTTATAGCACCTGGTATTCCCAAATGGTCACCCATTTAAGTACTGACCAGGCTCGATGTTGCTTAACTTCGGTGATCGGACGGGAACCAGTGTATTCAACACGATATAGTCGTAGACGACATTAAATACCGGCGTGATGTAGCTTCCCTGTGTCTCTTCTACAAGTACTTTCATGGCTTCTGTTCCGATGAGCTTAGATCACTGGTGCCGCCTAAGCACGAATTTACACGAGATACTAGATTAGCAACTAGGTCCCACCCTTTTACAGTTAAACAAATAAGATGTGACCGTAAATTCTACTCCAACAGCTTCTTTTCTCGCGCTTCCCGCCTGTGGAACTCCCTTCCACAAGTCTGCTTTCCCGACAGTTACAATCTCCAGGTGTTTAAATGTAGGGTCAATAGACACCTCCTATCACACTAACTCCCAACTATTCTCAGAACACTCTCATCTACCCAACCCTCATTCTCGGTGTCCTTACCCGCCTATCACCCACCCTCTGTTATTTCCTATATTTAATCAGCCTTTCTCCACTCTACGTAGCCCCCTGCACAGTAGTGGCAGTGACATGCCTTGCTCGGGGTGAAACGCTTATAAAAAAAAAAAAAAAAAAAAAATTTGTTTTCTAATTCTCGATCCCTTGATATCATACTTAGTTTCTAAAAAGCACCTTTTTGTTATTTTCATGTTCTTTCAGATTCCTTTCAAATTTCCCGTTGCCGGTTATTATGTTACCGAAAATTTCGGCACTTATCTCATTTTCAAAAATGAATGGAAATAATTTAGTTACCATTTTGCTCAGAACTCTGTGCTTTCAAGACTCATTCATCTCGATAGACTAGTTACAGTTTTATACTATTACTTTTACTACAGACAGCAGGAACTGTAGTCGCTGATTAGCTGAACTTATCTCCATGAAGAGAAGAAGCTCCGTCTTTAGCAAGTGTTAACAATACAGCAAGAATCGATTGTCTGGTTTCTAATTTCAACTAACGTTGCTTCATTTTGCACAATTGCACTTGGGAAAGTCAAGAATCGGACAAGATGATCAAATAAAGAACAAATAGAAAGCGTTTGTGTTTGTCAAACTAACATGTGTTGCTTTTATTAAAGTTTCGTTAAAGTTGAAAAGTGAAATAGAAACAAAAATACCAGAATCTTTGTCATTTTGTTTCATTTCTGTGTAAAATTCTAAAGAATCTATAACAAGAATGAATCATTTGTTCTTTATATATATATATATATATATATATATATATATATAGCATTTTTTTTTCTGATGAAAGGCCGAGGCCGGTCTGAATATCAAATATATATATATAATAATAGAAATAAATAAATACTGTCAAAAAAAAAATGCATTTTAACTTACAACTTTTTAGTAGTTTTTCCTATATATATATATATATATATATATTGTCACTGTCTTCGGCCATCCGCCACGGTAGGGATGGACTTATATTTTCAATTCAATTATCTTTATTGTTAATAGCTTAAATGTTCTATGTTTACTGTGTTTTAATATTTATTCTTTGATAATGGCTTATGTGAGCC
>JBBBDQ010001014.1:1500000-1525000 GCA_037127315.1 Ascarosepion bandense | reverse complement strand
TGTAAGAAAAGAATTTTCAATTTCAGTCAGAATTGGAGCTGTATCTGATAGCATCTCACAATGTAAGGAAGAAACTTCAAGCTGAATTGGTCACGTCTCTCCTTTACTTCCAACTTACTTTTCTTCTTTTTCACACCCCGCCGCCAAAGATAGCAACAACAACAAGCGCTAAGTACAATTTCTTTTTTTGTTTAACCTTCTCTCTCACTCTCTCGCCAACCTACCAAAAGGAGGAAGGAACATAAGACGTTACATTCTGCTACTATTAAACCATGAACTCTAAACTTCTGTGGACATTTTAAATACTTACTTTTCTCTTTGAACAATTTTAACTACAAAGCTGCATGCATTTTCTCAAGGAACATTTTTCTTCTAACAAATATCTTATAGTGTTCAGTTAACAAAATTTCACTTATATTTTTCTTGTTATGCTGTTAATAAATCTTTGCTTTAATGTACAAACGAAACATTTTATCCCTTTCAGTAGCCTTTCAAGCTTCTGATATTTAAATTGTGGGGTCTTCGGACGTGTTTGGCAAAAGGCCAATTAACCAAGCATCACCGAGGTCTCTACATTACCCAATAAAAAACTACTCCGTTATTTTGAACTTCCGGTTAAAAACTTATGAAAGCGTTAACAATTAAGCAGTGAGTCAATACAAATCACCGGATGAAATCTATAAAGACGAAACAATGGTAACGTAATCGGCTGATTTTTCCAACTTAAATATCTAAAAGCTGTACATGTTAAAGCTTTATTTACCTTCAAACATGAATCGAAAACTTTCTAATACAACTGTTTACTTGTTTAATTTAAATCTAATTTAAATCTGACCTATAACTGTTTAGTATATATATATATATATATATATATATATATATATAGAATAAAAAGTGTGAGAAGCCGTGAACGTTTTCTTTAAAGTGTATGTTTATTGTTTTTGTAATTATACATGTTATGAAACATTAATTGTCCATGACGTTGGACAATTAATGTTTCGTAACATGTATAATTACAAAAACAATAAACATACACTTTAAAGAAAACGTTCACGGCTTCTCACACTTTTTATTCTATACTAATTACTCTCGTTGCAACAACCCTATTTCTTTATTCGATATATATATATATATATATATATATATATATATATATATATATATATACTAATAAACCCACTACATAAATTGGTTTTACTACAACCACGCTCTCCCGTAGACTTACCTGTCACCTTTCTGATCAGAGTACAATTAAACAACATTTCTCAGCAAAACATAACCATGTAGTTAATATCAGAGAGATTTTAGTCAACAATACAATAATCCTCACTCATACACACAGTAAAAAGAACCTTCAGATATCGAAGGCCATCTACATTAAATCCAAACAGCCCACATTTAATAAAATCACGTTTAAATCTAGTCATAACTCATTACATTTCATTTGAATATATGGTTCTGTTGTCATATCGCGCTATCACGCGGTGTGACGTCATAGAACCGCATTGCAAATTTGAGAACTGTGTTTGTTATTTTTGGTAACTATTGCCGTTGCTTAGCGGAGTTTTATGTTAACACAAGATAAAATCGTCACTGATGGTGGATGTTATTGTGTTACCACCATTATAACCTCTCTGAAGATGGCTCATGTAAGCCGAAAACTTAGAACCAACTTAATAAGAAATTATCCAAATGTTGGAGAAAAAAAAGAAAAAATATAGAAAGAGAAAGAGAACGAACAGGAAACAGAGAAATAAGTGTTAACGTCAAGTATCGAGACAGCGTATATATATATATATATATATATATATATATATATATATATATATATATAATAATCTACATTTGGTGTCAGTCGGAGTCCCTACTGTTTAATCAAAAGGGAAATTTTAGCGTGCTATATATTTGCGGTGTATACACACGCCAGCTACCTGTTAGCTCAATCGTAATGAGAGCATATGGATGACAAATATATTATGCTCACATTATGATTGAGCTCTCTTGAGAGAAAATTTTAAAACAGTTACCACTTCTGTGATTTATGCTGCGTAAATCGAGAGCAATCCCACTTTAATTAATACTTCATTAAAAATGACGGACAACGTCTATCTGTTAAGTGTTCTCTTGTATTTTTCCTGGATGTCAACAAGTGTTTTCTTTGTAAACTTGTGTGATAGATTTCTTTGTTAAATGATATATCCACTGTGACACTATCTCCCGCGGGTATATTTTCTTTTGTTTGGTTTAATACAACGGAGGGAGAGGAATTAATATTAGTAGTATTATTAGTTGTGCTCTATTGTAATTCGCGATGTGAGCTTATGCAAAAAACTATTTTAATACTATCATATACTTGGAAAATCCGGGGAATAGAAAAATTAACTATTTTAATACTATCATGTACTTATAAAATCCGGGGAATAGATAAATTAGCTGACAATTTCAGGGAAAGAGAGAAATATAGTTTTTTTTCTTTTTCATATACGATACGCATTATCTTGCACTAGGGGGAAGGAAATTTGACAAAATGGTCGCAGTCATAATAAAATGTCAGAATTTACTTGATGAGGTCAAGTAAGGTTCGATCTCCCAACAGATGTTTCCTGAAAACAGAAAATTTCTGAGAATTGAAAAATCTAAATGTCATGTAATCGAAAGGAAGTGAGCTGTTGATATTTCATTCGTCGAGCCACGCCCCCACCCCACCCCGCAAATCGAGTTGGTGGAAAACGATCTCATTGGTCGAAGGCTTCGAGTCGGCTAGATCCCCCGAGACGATTGAAGAGGGTTATAAAAATAAAGACTCAGCGGGAAAAATCAGTTCAGAGCTTCCAGGCGTCAAGGATAAACCAACTCCCACACCTCCGCCGTCACACCGCCGCCATTAGCTGCCTCTGATTCGGCAAATTCCGTTAAACACCGATAAGGACCCGAAAGATCTTTGTTGTTTAAAAGTTGCATAGAGAATTGACAGTTATGGTTATAGAAAACATAGGAAAAGACTTTAAAAGAAATTGAAAAGCTCTGATATTTTTTACGAAACTTGGAAGAGACACTCGTATTTAAAGATTAAAAGATTTGATAGTTTTAAGCGAATCCTCTCTCAGTTGTCAACTGGCGTTCCGACAATTGTACTTTCCGCTTTTTCGCTTTTTTTTTTTTTTTTTTTGTAATTAATAATTTTTTTTTTATTATAAAGACCTTATTCGCGACTCTCCGGGTGTCTCCGACCTTATTTATTATCTAACTTTTTTTCTGTTTTTTCTTTTTTTTTTTTTTTTTTTTGGTGTTTATTTTTAACCACAAGTGTACACCAGTCTCCGGTCTGGTACTGGTGGAAAGACGACTACTGAGATTGCACAACGCGACTTTCTGAGATCAATTCACAACGTGGGCAGTGGCCCGTTGTTACAACAGACGTCTTGCAAACCAGCTTTTGTGTTGAGATCATCACGACTCAGCAACAGCGACCGAACCAACCGGTCAGCCGGGTGGTAGTGTCACAACTGGTGCCGTCACGACCGTCGACGAGAACAAGCGTCACAACGAGCCAGCCCCGGGCGTAAGGTGTCACGCCACTACTTATTGGTCATTCAATGGCGAAATTTAATCTTCTTGAGAGCTGAGATAGATAGATAGATAGATAGATAGATACATACATACATACATACATACATACATACATACATACATAGATTTCTTTGTTCAATTATATATCCTCGACTTGTGGGACATTTAAATTTAATCTTCTTGAGAGCTGAGATAGATAGATAGATAGATAGATAGATAGATAGATAGATAGATAGATAGATTTCTTTGTTCAATGATATGTCCTCTACTTGTAGGTCATTTAAATTTAATCTTCTTGATAGATAGATAGATAGATAGATAGATAGATAGATAGATAGATAGATAGATAGATAGATTCCTTTGTTTAATGATATATCCACTACTTATGGGTCATTTAATGGCAAAATTTAATCTTCTTGAGAGCTGAGATAGATAGATAGATAGATAGATAGATAGATAGATAGATAGATAGATAGATACATACATACATACATACATACATACATATATACATACATACATACATAGATTTCTTTGTTCAATTATATATCCTCTGCTTGTGAGACATTTAAATTTAATCTTCTTGAGAGCTGAGATAGATAGATAGATAGATAGATAGATAGATAGATAGATAGATAGATAAACTCAGATAGATAGATAGATAGATAGATAGATAGATAGATAGATAGATAAACTCAGATAAATAGATAGATAGATAGATAGATAGATAGATAGATAGATAGATAGATAGATAGATAGAAATTTGGAAATTTCTTGCAAAAATTGAATAATGGTCGGATTATAGAGATAAAAATTTTCAGAACTTATTCACAAATGAATGAAAATATTTTTGAAATTTTGCTTTTTTAGAAAATCCAGGTAAAAATATATTTTTGGTTTACATATGTTAATTCCACTTATTTAATTTGAAGAAGTTTCTAGAAATTAAATTTTCATCAGAAAATTTGTTTTATTAGCTCCACTACTTGAAGAATGTAAATCATTTTATTTGTTTTTTTACACTTATCATTTCCCGAAAATCTGCTCCGAATCATAAAATAAAATCAAATTCAATAAAACTATGAAACTTTAATTAAAAAATATTTCCTTTATAAATAAGATTTATTAAAAAACACTATTACATTTAGAAAAAAAATTACGTTTAATAATGGATTTTTAAAAACAATTATTTTCATTTTTTTATTTTAATTATAATAGCGAATTGGCATGGCGAAAGAAGCATTGAAGAATTTGAGTAAAGTATTTAGAAACAGGACAATTTCACTAGAAACAAAGAGAAGAGTACTGGATTGCTATGTGATGTCGGTTCTTCAGTATGGCAGTGAATGTTGGACAATATCTTCGAAGATGAAGGAAATACTTGAAGCAGCTGAAATGTGGTTTTACAGAAGCATACTAGGCATAAAGTGGGGGATCAATTCCATATTACAATCAATATATAAATTGACCCCTCACTTTGTGGCCACAGCAGTTTCTATATATTTATATTCCTGAGATCTAAAAGCACAAAGATGTATTCCAGGAGCTGATTAGAGTATTAAGAAACAGGACAATTTCACTAGAAACAAAGAGGAGAGTACTGGATTGCTATGTGATGTCGGTTCTTCAATATGGCAGTGAATGTTGGACAATATCTTCGAAGATGAAGGAAATACTTGAAGCAGCTGAAATGTGGTTCTACAGAAGCGATGCTGCGGATATCTTGGACCGAGCATGTGAGCAATGACGAAGTTTTGGAAAGGATGGAGTCGAAAAGAAAATTAATACTGAGCATCAGAAAGAGACAACTAAAGTTCCTGGGATATGCAATGAGAACGTAGGGTGTTGGGACGCCCGCGCCTATTCGGCTATAATGGACTATTCCATTACTATGTAAAGTAATGGTGGCATCTACGTAAGGGAGTGTGCCGAGCAGCCGTATCGACAAGTCAGTCGTAGACTTCCGGTGACGACCCGGAAGTACCCATTGCTCATACTACGTCTTACGACGGTTGAGACGATTAACCTTTATTCTTGTATTGGATACTAATAACCTTTGTAAATACCATTTTCACGGAATACAACAATTAACCTATTCCTGTTGTTGAGTTATTTATTCTTACTCACGACACAGCATAGGGATTGGTGACCCTGATACTAACAGACCAGATAAAGGGTAAAAGAGACAGGGAAAAGCAGCTGATAACATATTTGAAGGACCTGATCAGGGGGAAGACGGAACGAGGGTTGCATGGTGAAATAGGAGAAAGCGTGCTAAGAGCCACCAGGGACAGGGAGATGTGGAAAGCTATGATCGCCTACGCCCTGAAGAAAAGAAGAATTTATAATATGTAAATCTTTTTAAGTTCTGTACTACTTTCATCCGGTTTGGTGATATTTTTATTAATTGAAAATGATATTTACTAATCAAAAATAGAAACACTTAAAAGTCTTTCTGTACCAAAATTTTTAAAAATAATTTTTAATTTTTCATTAAGTGCATAAACATTCCGATTTTTGTTAATATGGTACTTCATATATGGCATTATTATTAAAAGGTCACGTTTTAAGGGTTACCCTCCTCTTTAAACCTATAAAACACAGCTTCCACTTAGAATTCCTAAATTTATGTCAATTCTGCTCCATCAACTGCCAATCCCTTAAGTTGTCCATAAATCAATCAATACGTCAGAAAAATTAGATGCGTGGTAAAGAAATGCGTCTATACTACGTTTTATGCTATCAATAATATTGGTTTCAAATCAAATTGATTAAACTTTAAATTTGCTAATTTTCCTCAAATAAAGTGTTAAAAATATATATTTTATTTTTGAGCAATTTTTAAAACCGAGAATTAAATTTGTTTATAAATATATCAAAACGTATGAAAATGGCGAATCATAGATGATTTTTCCGAACCCAACCAAAAAAAAAGTCGGTTCCTATAAATACAAGTTCTAGTTAAAATACACCAAATACTGGTAAGAGTAAATTTAATCATTTAGCTTTCAAATAAACCTAAAAAGAAAGCTTCAAAAATACTTTTCAGCTTTAAAAATGTATTTGAAACCTTAGGTATCGAAAATTAGTGATCGTATCTAAATAAAAATATGTATGTTATTCCGCTTTCACAATTCAATACATGGTAAATAATTCTCATCTTTTGTGCATATATATGTTTGTGAAGACCTGACTACTAGAGGCAGTGATATGTGGGGTTTTTGTTTGTTTTTTTTTGTTTTTTTGTTTTTTGTTATGGCATTGTTAATGTATTAATTTGGAATACAGTTTGATTGATGAAATTTGGCCGTATGCAGAATTACCAGTACAACCAAGCATACCCGATCTATAACATCGAATAGCCCAAGTGAAATTAAGTAGCAGTTTTTTTGTTTGTTTGTTTGTTTTTTTTTGTTTTTTTTTTCTGGGTGCGTATTCGGTTGGGTCGCTTATCGAAGAAGTCTGTTGTTTATTGAGACCCGAAACTACTAATGACATGGGAGCAACAACACTGACGACGCACCTGGATTCGGCATTTTAAGGTGTATTTTAATAATATATAGTTTAATGTCATAAAAGTTTTTTCATGTTGGTTGGTTGCTAGTGTTTTAAACGGATTTAGGTGAAGTCACTGCAATTTGTTAGTATGTGTGTGCTGTTAGCAATATTAGTATAAATATCCATTGTTAGTAATTTTTTTATATAAAATGTATTGTTAGTTTTTTATTAATAAAATCTATTTTTCGTACTTTCATAGTGTTTTATCTTTTATAATTAATGATATGTATTGAATACCTTTCTTCATGGCCGACAGTCAAATTACGCTGATTTCTCGTCCGATCATCGAGGTTAAGCAGCATCGAAACCGGACACTACTTAGATTGGGGTCCGCTTATAACATTGGGTACTGTAATGTGCGTTATGGTGCAGTGGATATCGACTCGGAACGACAAATCGGGGAACTGAGTTCGAATTCAAGTTGAATGCCTTGCATTCACTTACGCATAAATACCCTTGGGAAAGGTATTAATCCATCTATACCCTGCAGTTATGGGTTGAATAATAGGACAATTTGGGTTCTATAGCCTTGGCTGGCAACCAGTCTACCGCAGAAAGCAATGGCAACCTACTGCGGGATAATCTTCTGCCCAGTCAGTCATGTCTCTTTCGAGACATGATCGCCCAAAGCGTGCACCACGTTTGGCACTTGACTGACTGACTGACTGACTGTAAGCAGCCTCCGATAGCTGAGATATATTTCGGTCTTAACAACTTGTAAAGGGTCGATAAACCGTAAGAACATATATCAATGAAACAGCTTTCTTTCAAACATGGTTATCCACATCTTCCTCTCACTTTTAACTTATCATCCCTGCTTTGATATTCAGTTACACAAACAGTAATGAGCTTGTTACTCGCTTGTTCTTTTCGCTTCTCTTTTTTTCAATGTGTTCTGTGAGTTAAATTCTCGAAAACGTATTTTCTCGTTATGTAAACTTTAAGCTATTATCACTTTGGAACACCGGTTCATGCCCAATCACCTAAGTTAAGCAACATCAGGTCTTATCAGTACCTAGATAGGTGACAGCTATGGAATACCAGGTGTTAAAACATTGGATGTTGTTACGGTGCCCTCCTACGAAGAATGGACTCTTCCTTTTACTATATTATTACCTGCAGGGTGATAGTTAAGAAAGGTAGTTAAGTACTCAGCCAGTACGCAGTTAAAACCAGCTACTAGTCAGGCAATAAGCAGCGTAACTGTACCGTTCGGACTTACTTATTTCTATTTACTGATTACTAACACTTATTTGTACATATGTTCTTGTTATACTAATACACTATTTTGAACCTACTTCCTGTGTTCCGTGTTTTACTTACGGCACAAACCGGTCACTACAACTGCTATGGTGCCCTCCTACGAGGAATGGGCTCTTCCTCTTGTTATATGTGATTACCTGCGTGACTTCCAGAGAGCAGTTAAGGGCAGTTAACGAAGGCAGTTAACAGGAGCAGTAAAAGACAGATATTAGTCAGGCAATAAGCAGCGTAATAATACCTTTGGTCTTGCTTATTTTTATATTACTTATTATTAACATTTCCTTCAAATAACTTGTTATTCGAATACATTGTTTTGAACCTACCTTCTTGTTCCGTGTCTTACTTCCGGGACAAATCGGCCACTACAACTTGAGGCGAAGTTTTGCCACAACTCTACAAAAAATTGGTGACGAAGATTTGCGTTAAGATTTGCAACAACAAATTGGCGACGAGGAATGGATAACGGCTCGGAATTCAAAATTAGAAGAGCCGAGTTCCAATTCAAGTCAGGTTCACTTACGCGCAAATACCCTTCAGAAATGTATGAATCCACCTCTTCTCCTTCACCTATTTCTTTTCGTTGTAGCTTTTAAATAATTTTGTCTTCTTATTATGTCCCCTAAACCTTGCTCCGCTACCCATTGACTGAAGCTCTCTAGGTAGGTTATGCGTTAATTTTCTCTAATTCTCTTGCATTCAATCTCTCCTCCGAGTATTAAACTAGCCAAACCCTCTTTAAAATACCAATTAATAATATATCATATCTCTTCAGTTACGGTTGCATGGCCAATAATGTTGCGCTTAAATAATTTTGTCTTCTTATTATGTCCCCTAAACCTTGCTCCGCTACCCATTGACTGAAGCTCTCTAGGTAGGTTATGCGTTACTTTTCTCTAATTCTCTTGCATTCAATCTCTCCTCCGAGTATTAAACTAGCCAAGCCCTCTTTAAAATACCAATTAATAATATATCATATCTCTTCAGTTACGGTTGCATGGCCAATAATGTTGCGCTTAAATAATTTTGTCTTCTTATTATGTCCCCTAAACCTTGCTCCGCTACCCATTGACTGAAGCTCTCTAGGTAGGTTATGCGTTACTTTTCTCTAATTCTCTTACATTCAATCTCTCCTCCGAGTATTAAACTAGCCAAACCCTCTTTAAAATACCAATTAATAATATATCATATCTCTTCAGTTACGGTTGCATGGCCAATAATGTTGCGCTTAAATAATTTTGTCTTCTTATTATGTCCCCTAAACCTTGCTCCGCTACCCATTGACTGAAGCTCTCTAGGTAGGTTATGCGTTACTTTTCTCTAATTCTCTTGCATTCAATCTCTCCTCCGAGTATTAAACTAGCCAAGCCCTCTTTAAAATACCAATTAATAATATATCATATCTCTTCAGTTACGGTTGCATGGCCAATAATGTTGGGCTTAAATAATTTTGTCTTCTTATTATGTCCCCTAAACCTTGCTCCGCTACCCATTGACTGAAGCTCTCTAGGTAGGTTATGCGTTACTTTTCTCTAATTCTCTTGCATTCAATCACTCCTCCGAGTATTAAACTAGCCAAACCCTCTTTAAAATACCAATTAATAATGTATCATATCTCTTCAGTTACGGTTGCATGGCCAATAATTTTGCCAGGCCGTAGATCTAACGAGTAACGTTCTTTCCTTAACAAATTAAAAATGACTTCCCCAGATAGATTCTCTTAAGGATGCTGCTAATAGAAAATGATGTATACTTTAGTTCTATCTGTTTTTAAAATGAAGAACTCATTGAATACGACAAAGTATAAACACTTCAGCTGTTGAAGGTTATCTAATCAGTGCACAATCCCGTGAGACGATATGTTTACATTGCCCTGTATGCTCCAGGTTATAAATATAATTAGCGTTTCGTCAAAGGTTAACAGGTTTTGTGTCCTCATTACCAGATGTTGATGCTCAATGTTTGAATGTACCGCGGAACCTGAAATTAACGCTTTGGTAAAGATCCGTGATAGTCGCGAGTCCAATATCCCAATATTCCTATATTGTTTACTGGGATAAGCAGATGAATTTCATAAGAAAACATTGTGAGTTCTTTTTTTTTTTAACATGCCTCTCCACAACTTCCTATCTCGTGTGACTCTTAGTAGTTTCTCTCACCAGGGTTTATGTTCCAATGAACTTAGCTCACTGGTACCCCCTAGATATGAATTTACACGAGCTACTAGATTAGTAACTAGGTCCCACCCTTTTACAGTGAAACCGATAAAATGTAACCACAATTTCTACTCTAACATATTCTTTTCTCGTACTTGCCGCCTGTGGAACTCCCTTCCACATACTTGCTTCCCAGACAGCTACAATCTCCAGGAATTTAAATGTAAGGTCAATAGACATCTCCTATCTCACTAACTCGTATCCATTCTCTCAAGCTCTTTTCTCCATCCATTCCACCCCCATTACACCGGTATTCTCATCCGTCTATTACCCTCCTTATGGCATTTCCTATAACTAACCCCTCTTTCTCATCACTTTCCCCTATGTCACCCCCTGCGCAACAGTGTCAGTAAAATACCCTGCTTGGGGTGAAATTTTATGTTAATTTTTCGGATAAACTCTTTGTTTTGGTACCAAGACATTATTAATACAAGCGCAATACTAGGGTAACGTTGAGATCTCATCAATCTGCAGATGAGCTGGCTAGATGCAACCGTAAGTTCTATGCTAACAGTTTCTTTTTTCGCACTCTTTACTTGTGGAACTTCTTTCTGTTTCCATGCTTTCCAGCCAGCGTTGATCTACAGAAATAAAATGCGACGAAAATCATTATCTAGTGTCCTGATTAATGTTTTTTCCCCCTCCGTTCAATTATTAATGTTTCTGTTCCTAATTCTTCCACACCGTCTAACCTCTTGCGTTTTTAATGGCTTTACTGCCTAACTTTGGGTGATACCGATTTAAAAAAATTCATTCAAACTTGTCAAGTAAGTGAGTCGTCCTCCCGTTGAGGAGAATGTTGGTGAGCTATCTTGGAGTTTAGTTGTCACGAAAATAAGTTGGCCGGTGTTGAGTCGGCAGTGATAAAATGTCCCATCAAGCGTCTGTATGAGCAACAGCTGCATAACCAAGGCTCTATTCTAAAAAGATTTCCTTATCTCTTTTGCCGAGAAGATTAAGTTTTTCAAGTCCTAGAAGGTTCTCAAATACAACAAAACGCCCCAAGAAGGCTTGGATGGTACAGTAGGCGAAACGCTTAGATTATAACCTGCGAAAAGAAGAAACTATATCAAATAGATCAGTGAACGATATTGTTGAACCTGATACTGACTGGCTAGATAGAAGGAAAAAGAGACAGAGGAAGGCAGCGGATAACATATTTGCAGGGCCTGATCAGGTGGATGACGGAACGGGGTTGCGAGGTGTAACAGGAGCAAACATACTAAGAGCCACAAGGGATAGGGAGACGTGGAGAACTATGATCGCCTACGATGAGGTGTTGGAAAGAATGACAACAAAAAGGAAATTAATACTGAGCATCAGGAAGAGACAACTGAAGTTCCTGGGACACGCAATGAGGAAAGAGAGCCTGGAGAACCTGATACTGACTGGCCAGATAGAAGGAAAGAGAGACAGAGGAAGGCAGCGGATAACATATTTGCAGGGCCTAATCAGGTGGATGACGGAACGGGGGTTGCCAGGAGTAACAGGAGCAAACATACTAAGAGCCATAAGGGATAGGGGGACGTGGAGAGCCATGATCGCCTACGTCAAGAAGGGACAGGGCACATAGAAGAAGAAGAAGAAGAAACGATATTGTTAGTGCCTCATTTTACAAGATTCACACAGAAACCCGTCGATTATCAAATGCAATATGAACATGGCGAGGTGAGCACAACGGTCAAAATATTCTGGAATGTAACATGCAAAAGTCTAGCCTTGGCAGTACCAAGATGGTTAACTTCTTCGGAACATCAGATTCTGTAATTTTGTATGTGCGACTTGTGTAATGGAAAATGAACAGGAATTGAAAATCGGAACGAGAAATCGAGGAGCCGAGTTCGAATTCCATTTGAATTCATTGCATTCACTTACGCGCAAATAACCTTGGGAAAGGTATTAATCCGTTTCTTCTCTCTAGCTATGGGTTAAATAGCAAGACAGATTGGGTTCTATAGCCTTGTTTGACAACCAGTCTACCTCAGAAACTTAAGGCAACCTACTGTGGGAAAATTTTTTGTTCAATCAGTCATGACCTTTCGAGACATGATCGCCCAAGCGTGTATCATGTGTGGCACTTAAATGAGTGACTGATCAGTAAAAAATATTATTATATCCAAAACTTTATTACAGTTTTAAAATATTTTCTGGCTTTAACCCTCTAGGGCCATTCGTATCATATTTGATACAGTATGAAAACAAGCCCTGAAAGAAATATTTTCCTGAAAATTTTTTTAAGAGAAATATTTTATAAATTTCAAATGAAAGCAGTACTGACTGCTCAGTCAATGAATACCAAATGTTTCCTTATAGGGAAATACCAAATGTTTCCTTATAGGGAAATACTGTATCAAATATGATACGAATGGCCCTAGAGGGTTAAATAACTCGCAAAAAGTTGATAAACAGTAAAAAGAAACAAAAAAAAAAAACAAGCATAATTTTACTTATAATTATTACCACGTGACACAAACAGGAAGAGACAGCTGAAGTTTCTGGGACATGTAATGAGGAAGCAGGGCTTGGAGAATCTGATACTCACAGGACGAATAGAGGGAAAGAAGGGCAGGGGAAAACAATGCGTAACACACTTGATAGGTTTGCGCAGATTGGGTTTTGGATAGAGTAACAGAAGAAAGTGTGCTAAGAGCCATTATGGATAGGGAGATGTGGAAAGCCATGATCGCTTACGTCCTGAAGGGACACGGCACATAGAAGAAAAAGACATGTGCCACATTTACTATTATTATTATTATTATTATTATTTATAGCAATCTATCACTTATATCTAGGTATCCCATATTTCCATTCTCTGTTAAAACATTTTCTAGATATTTAAATATTTGCCCTTGTTTTATTTTCGTATGTCAAGCCTTTTCTTTTGCTGACAACTATCTGTTTAGTCTTTTCTTTTCGCCTTTCTTCATTACCTTCTGAAAGAGTTCCTCTTGTTTCCTTTCTGTGTCTACTATCAACACTGTCTCATTTTTGAAGGAATCATTTGTTATCCTAATCTGGCTTCGGATTTCAGTGCCACAGTTTCCTTTCTCTGTTAAAACACTTTCAAGATATTTAAATATTTGCCCTAGTTTGATTTTGGCATCGCTAATTTGTAATTCGCATGTCGGACTGTTTATTTTGGTAAAAATCAAACATTCTGTCTTCTTACTCTTGATGTTTATCCTTTTCTTTTTGCTTTCTTAGTTTTTTGAAAGCACTAATTGGAGTAGATAGATCTATCTATCGCCTGGTTCACACTCCACCCACATCTATTGAACAGGTTAAGAGGCTCATCCCTTGTTCCCTGTTTAGGATGTGGTTTCCGGCTTTCTCTTTTCCAATCTTCTCACTTTGTTTTGTTTTTTTCAATTGGAGTAGATAGATCTATCTATCGCCCGGTTCATACTCCACCCACGTCTATTGAACAGGTTAAGAGGCTCATCCCTTGTTCCCTGTTTAGGATGTGGTTTCCGGCTTTCTTTTCCAATCTTCTCACTTTGTTTTTTTTTTTCAATTGGAGTAGATAGACTAAACTATCGCCCGGTTCACACTCCACCCACGTCTATTGAACAGGTTAAGAGGCTCATCCCTTGTTCCATGTTTAGGATGTGGTTTCCGGCTTTCTCTTTGCCAATCTTCTCACTTTGTTTTTGTTTTTTTTTTCAATTGGAGTAGATAGACTAAACTATCGCCCGGTTCACACTCCACCCACGTCTATTGAACAGGTTAAGAGGCTCATCCCTTGTTCCATGTTTAGGATGTGGTTTCCGGCTTTCTCTTTTCCAATCTTTTCACTAATACGTAGCCCCCTGCACATCAGTGGTGTTACCGCCTTGCTCGGGGTGATACGATTAAAAAAAAAAAAAAAAAAAAATCGCATAGTATGAATAAAAAAAATGCCCCAAACTTAAAAAACGAACTTTTTCAAAGATCAAAAAAAAGATCAAAGTAATTTTTAATTATTTTTAAAATTTCTTTTTTAATCCTTTCTAACATGTTCGAAATTTCGGCAGAAAATCTTGAGTTAGCAGGTAACTAAAAAGATTACGACTGTTTACAATGGAAAACGTAATAAAGACATCACCCACTTTTTTTCCCGGTAACAAACACATTAATTTAGAAATTCTCTCAAAAATCAAATAATAGTCGGATTTTAATGAAACTTTCAGTACTCATTTACAAATGAATTAAATTATTTTTGAAATTATTATTTTTTAAAAATCTTGGTAAAAATTTTTGTTTTTACCTTTGTTACCCCACCTCCACTTAAATCCATGAAAATTTAATAAATTTTAGTGTTGCGGTCTATAATTTTATTAGTTAAACGCAGGTCTCATTAGAAAATATACATATATATCACCCTTTTTTTTTTTTGAAAATCTAAGAGTAAAATAAAAAAAAAATGCAACAAGAATCTAATATTTGATTATCTTTTCATTGCTTGAATAAATAAGAAAAATTAAGGACATTATAGTCTGAAGAAAATTTTTTTTTTTGATTACTAATGAAATTTTAAAAGAATTGTTTTCATTTTTTATTATAATAATTTATAAAATTTCAAAAAATATTTTAAAAATCTTCAAAGAACTGTTGCGGTAGATTTTTAGTTAAGGATTGATGATTATATTGCCTATCAAAAATTGAAAAGTTTGATAAAAATCGTTCTGCCTCCATACTTTTAAAATAATTTAATTTTTTTTGTGTGCATTTGAAGTGTTTTTTTGTTTGTTGTTTTTTGTATGCTAACTTCTATGTGCAATTTAAAACGTCAGAGTTTCGTCCCTTAACCGAAAATAGTGTGTACAATTTTGTTACTTATAAACGCCATACACTTTATCTCGAATCAAGAATCTGTCAATAAATTTTAGATTTACTGCGCGGACAGGTCAAAAAGCTAAAATCTGTGATTAAGATAGTTTCATTCTAAATTTCACGCTTTAAATAAAGAATACTTGTGTAAATCAAATTAATTTAACATAAAATTTACTAATTTTCTAAAAATAATGTGTCATTGATGTATATTTTATTTTTGCAAGATTTTTAAAAATGAGAATTAATTTTGTTTACAAATTTTGTAAGTCATTGAAAAATGACTTCAAAATTCAAAGATTGAAAATAAATCTCAAACTTAAAATTTATAATTCAATCAATATAATTTCTGTTTGAAATAAACCAGAGAGTATTTTGCTTTCTGGAAATAGTAAATTTAATCATTTAACATTTAATTAAAACTAAAATAAAAGTTTAAAGAGAACTCTTTCATTTTAAAAAATTCTTTTAAAAAGTTAGATATCGAAAATGCGGTGAAGTACCTACTTATATCATTGATAAGAAAGTTTTGTATTGGAGTAAGTAGCGAAGTAGTCATTCTAAGTAATGCAGTTAATGGAATTAAGTGATGCGTAATTCGTTCAGTTTTTAGTAATAACAATTTCACCATTGTTGTATAGTATATCCGTTTGTGCGGTAAGAATCACGGATATAATTGGTTAATCTCTGTTGTTGTTGGTGGGTTCGTAAATGAAAATAGAATGGTTCTTTTGTTAATACTGCACAATAACATGTGCATCAAATAAATTTATAAATATTTAATAATTACCTGTATTGCAGTTTCATCAAGGAAAAAATGAAGAAAATTTAGGGTGATTCGGGCGAGTTCATCTTTGTTTCCTTGCCTTGTAAAATTTTGCAAATATTAATAACAAAGGAACCATTCTATTTTCATTTGGCAATAAATACTAAATATAGTATGAAATACATCATTTCTTTTTAAAAAATCTGGGGTGGTCTAATAATTATTCCCGGTTATCTATCTATCTATCTATCTATCTATCTATCTATCTATCTATCTATCTATCTATCTATCTATCGTTATATTTAGATTGATTTTGTGTGTTATGTGCGTTGTGGTGCGTTGGATATCGGCTCGGAACGAGAAATCGGGGAACCGAGTTCGAATTCCAGCCGAATTCATTGCATTCACTTACGCGCAAATGCCCTTGGGAAAGGTATTAATCCGCCCATTCCTTCCAGTTATGGGTTAAATAATAGGACAGATTGGGTTCTATAGCCTTGGTCGGCAACCAGTCTACCGCAGAAAGCAATGGCAACCTACTGCGGGATAATCTTCTGCCCAGTCAGTCATGTCTCTTTCGAGACATGATCGCCCAAGCGTGTATCACGTATGGCACTTAACTGTCTGACTGAATCTCCGCGTAATCACATATCCACCAAGCCAAGACACCCGTCCCAATATCCTGCCCCACGTGTCCGTATGCATACGTGCATGAATGTAAACGCCTGGAAGCCTAGACGTGCGTAGACGTGAGCGCTTCTAAAAACAGAACTGTTCTATGCTTTTGTGCGAAAGGCGTCTTTGTGAAATCGCTTAAGCTATTTTCACTGGGTGTGGCCCAACATCGATTTTCTACAAATACAACAACAGTTGCAGCCCCCCACCAACCTCAACAGAGATTAACCAATAATATCTGTGATTCTTACCGCACAAACGAATATACTATACAACAATGGTGAAATTGTTATTATTAAAAACTGAACGAATTCTTCTTCTTCTTCTATGTGCCCTGTCCCTTCAGGACGTAGGCGATCATGGATCTCCACGTCTCTCTATCCCTTGTGGCTCTTAGTATGTTTGCTCCTGTTGCTCCTGGCAACCCCCGTTCCGTCATCCACCTGATCAGACTCTGCAGATATGTTATCCGCTGCCTTCCTCTGTCTCTCCTTCCTTCTATCTGTCCAGTCAGTATCAGGTTCTCCAGGCTCTCCTTCCTCATTGCGTGTCCCAGGAACTTCAGTTGTCTCTTCCTGATGCTCAGCATCAATTTCCTTTTTGTTGCCATTCTTTCTAACACTTCGTCGTTGCTTGTATGCTCAGTCCACGATATCCGTAGCACCCTTCTGTAGAACCACATTTCGGCCGCTTCCAGTTTTTTCCTCATTTTCGATGATATTGTCCAGCATTCACAGCCGTACTGAAGAACTGACATCACGTAGCAGTCTAGCACTCTTTTCTTCGTTTCTATTGAGATCTTCCTGTGTGTTAGTATTTTGCTCATCTTCTGGAACGCGTCCTTTGCCATGCCAATTCGCCTTCGGATCTCCGTGTCGCACTTTCCATCTCCTGTTAGAACACTTCCTAGGTACTTAAATTCTTGGACTTGTTTGATTCTGTTATCCCCCACCTGTATTTGGCATTTTGGGTTGTATCTTTTGCTGATGACCATGCACTCAGTTTTCTTAAAGTTTATTTGTAGTCCTTTCTTGTCACTCTCCACTGCTACCTTCTGTATGAGATCTTGCAGTTTCCTTTCCGTGTCCGCAATCAGTACTGTATCGTCCGCGTATCTTATGTTGTTCAGGTTGTGGCCTCCAATAATAAATCCTGGTGTGTCATCTAGGGGCCTCAAAATATTCTCGCTGTATAGGTTGAACAAATCCGGTGAAAAGACACATCCTTGTCTTACGCCTTTTTCTATCTTTGTGTATCTACTGAGGTCGTTACCTGTCCGTATGCAGGCCGTTTGCTGCCAGTAGAGATTCTTGATTATTCTTATATCTTTGCCGAAAATGTCGAGGTTGCCTATCATTTCCATCAATTCTTTGTGTCGTATTTTGTCGAATGCTTTCGCGTAATCAATGAAGCATAGGTACAAGTCTTTCTTCATTTGTAATGCCCTTTCAGAGAGCATCCTAATCATGAATATGGCGTTCCTTGTTCCAGTGTCTTTGACGAACCCGCACTGTTCCTGCCCTATCTCTAGCCTGATTCTGCTTCTCGCTCTATTCATCAGGATTCTGACAATCAGTTTTGTTATGTGACTCATTAAGCTGATAGTTCTGTGTAGTTCACACTCGTTTGCACCTGGTTTCTTCGGCAGTGCTATAAATATCGACTTGCATAGGTCGTCTGGTATTATTCCGCTGCTATAAATTTCGTTTATTATGTCGGTAATCTTTTCTATGCCATATTCTTCTAAGGCTGTCAGCAGCTCTATCACTATGCCATCTGGGCCAGGTGCTTTGTTTCTGTTCATTTTGGCCATTGCAGCTTCCACTTCGGATTTTAGTATTTCCGGTCCATCCATCTCCTTGTGTATTCTCGGTTGTTCTCTCTTGTCGCCAAAGAGATCCTTTATGTATTCTTCCCATCGCTGGAGTATTTCCTCTTTCTCTACTATGATTGTCCCTTCCTTGGATTTTATGCATCCTGTTGAGGAACAGGTTTTTTGTCCTGTCAGTTCTCTTATCTCTTTATGCATTTCTGCTTTGTTGTTCCTGCTCAGTCTCTCTACTTCTGCACATTTGTTGTTGAGCCATTCCTCTTTGGCTTGTCTGCATTTGTTCCTTATCTCCCTGTGAAGTTTTTTGTACTCTGCTCCGTGTCTTGGCGTTATTTTTTGTCTCCTTTGCATCATGTGGAGGATCTCTTCGGTCATCCACTCATTTTTTCTTCTGCGTCTGATTTCCTTTGGGGCTATGTTGTTCGCTGAGGTCACCATTGCTTCTTTTAGTGACTCCCATTTTGAGTATCCTTTTCCAATTTGTTCTTCATATTTCTTTTTTTACGCTGTTATTATATTCTTTCTGCAGGGTGAGATCATCCTCTAGTGTGTCGTATTGCAGTCTTGGTGTTATGCTGGGTTTCTTCAGTCTTCGGAGTTTCACTTTTAGTTTGCAGATGACTGGGACGTGGTCACTTCCGCAGTCAGCACCTGGGTACGTTTTGCATTGGACTACTGCGTTCCTGAATCTCTTGTTTATTGTTAATTACGCATCACTTAATTCCATTAACTGCATTACTTAGAATGACTACTTCGCTACTTACTCCAATACAAAACTTTCTTATCAATGATATAAGTAGGTACTTCACCGCATTTTCGATATCTAACTTTTTAAAAGAATTTTTTAAAATGAAAGAGTTCTCTTTAAACTTTTATTTTAGTTTTAATTAAAAGCTAAATGATTAAATTTACTATTTCCAGAAAGCAAAATACTCTCTGGTTTATTTCAAACAGAAATTATATTGATTGAATTATAAATTATAAGTTTGAGATTTATTTTCAATCTTTGAATTTTGAAGTCATTTTTCAATGATTTACAAAATTTGTAAACCAAATTAATTCTCATTTTTAAAAATCTTGCAAAAATAAAATATACATCAGTGACACATTATTTTTAGAAAATTAGTAAATTTTATGTTAAATTAATTTGATTTACACAAGTATTCTTTATTTAAAGCGTGAAATTTAGAATGAAACTATCTTAATAACAGATTTTAACTTTTTGACCTGTCCGCGCAGTAAATCAAAAATTTATTGACAGATTCTTGACTCGAGATAAAGTGTATGGCGTTTATAAGTAACAAAATTGTACACACTTTTTTCGGTTAAGGGACGAAATTCTGACGTTTTAAATTGCACATAGAAGTTACCATTTCATTCACTTGCCAATAACTACTAAAAAAATAGTATTTGAAATACATCATTTTCAAAACACTGGGGTGGCCTAATAATTATGGCCGGTAGATATGAATAGGCCATGAAATAGATAGATAGATAGATAGATAGATAGATAGATAGATAGATAGATAGATAGATAGATAGATAGATAGATAGATAGATTTCTTTGTTTAATGATATATTCTCTACTTGTGGGACATTTAAATTTAATCTTCTTGAGAGCTGAGATAGATAGATAGATAGATAGATAGATAGATAGATAGATAGATAGATAGATAGATAGATAGATAGATAGATTAATTAATTAATTAATTACCGGCCATAATTATTAGACTAGCCAAGATTTTTTTTAAAAGAAATTATGTATTTCATACTATTTTTGGTAATTTATTGCCAAATGAAAATAGAATGGTTCTTTTTTTTAGTAATATTTGCAAAATATTACAAGGCTAGGAAACAAAGATGAACTCATCTGAATCACCCTAAATTTTCTTCATTCTTTCATTAATGAAACTGCAATATAAATAATTATTAAATATTTATAAATTCATTTGATGCACATGTTATTGTGCAGTATTAAAAAAAATTCTATTTTCATTTACAATTATTCACTTGGCAATAAACACTAAAAATTAGTATGAAATACACCATTTTTAAAACACTGGGGTGGCCTAATAATTATGGCCGGTAGATATGAATAGACCGTGAAATAAAGAAGAGATAGATAGATAGATAGATAGATAGATAGATAGATAGATAGATAGATAGATAGATAGATAGATAGATAAAAAGAAAGTAAGAAAAAAGATATCAGTCGGAAGAAAGAAGTTAAACCTCTTTTAACTTACGATGCATCAGTGTGTGAAGCAGTAAGTATCTAACTCAAGTGTTATTTTTTTATAGATTCTTAACCGACGACCGCTGCCACTGATTGTTGATATTGTTAAATGCAATTACTACTTTGGTATTTATTCCGTTGGCAGCATCGCAACCGACAACGCTGTGTTGAGTTTGAGACTTCTGACACGAAAGAACGCCGGCAATTGCCCATAACTTGAGAGACGATTACGAATGATAGCGACAACTATTTGTACTACGCATCCTCATGGTAACCGATACAGGGATTCTTACCATGGGGTTACACCGGCACCGACACCTTCAATTGCAGACCGAGGAGTAACAACGAAGTAATGAAAGGTAAAATGTAGAGTTAAAAGAAAAGCTGGAGCAAGAGAAACAGAAATAAATAGTAGCCGCTTGTTCACTTAGTTTGTTTGTTTTTTAGTCTGTTCTTTGTTGACTCTGTGATTTCTTATAATGATTTATTACGAGCTTAGATGTGGCACAAGGCCGAAAGTATGGCGCATCCAGTCAGTCAGTTAAGTGCCATACGTGAAACACGCTTGGGCGATCATGTCTCGAAAGAGACATGACTGACTGGACAGAAGATTATCCCGCAGTAGGTTGTCATTGCTTTCTGTGGTAGACTGGTTGCCAGCCAAGGCTATAGAACCCAATCTGTCTTGTTATTTGACTCAAGGCTAGATGGGGAAGATATGGACGATATTATTAAGTAGTAATTAGTGGGGGATCAGTTTATTACTTCATAACAATAGAAAACAGCTCCCCCACTTTATGCCCATTAGAAACCTTAATCATGTTTTCAACTATTTATTTTCAGTCAGTCAGTTAAGTGCCATACGCGATACACGCTTGGGCGTTCTTGTCTTGAAAGAGACATGACTGACTGGACAGAAGATTATCCCGCAGTAGGTTGTCATTGCTTTCTGTGGTAGACTGGTTGCCGACCAAATCTATAGAACCCAATCTATCCTGCCATTTAGCCCATAGCTGGAGTGAGAAGGGATTAAATATAACATATCATTATATAAATAAGTAGTAATTAATGGGGGATCAGTTTATTACTTCATAACAATAGAGAACCGATCCCCCACTTTATGCCCAGTAGCAGTTTTATTTGTTTTCAACTATTATATTCAGTCAGTCAGTTAAGTGCCATACGTGAAACACTTCTTGGGCGATCATGTCTCGAAAGAGACATGACTGATTGGGCAGAAGATTTTACCGCACTTCTTTCTGCAATAGACTGGTTGTCAATCAAGATTCCAGAACCCAATCTGTTCTGCTATTCAACCCATAAATGGAAGAAGAGCTGGATTCATTCATTTCCCAAGGGTATTTGCGCCCAAGTGAAAGTAAAATATTTAAATGGAATTCGAACTCGGCACCCCGATTTCTCATTCCGAGCTGATAATCTTAATATTTAGGAAAATATTCTCCATGATCTAATGTTTTATTGAATTTTAGATATTCTTTTTTTAAATTAAGTTGTCGCTGTTAGTTTCTGATAATGTCGTGTATGGACATCTGTACTTACAAAAATATCGGCATGCTTCTACACACAAAAAAGTTAATATTTTTTAAATATTAGTGTTTGATAATTTGTCCTAAGATTTTCCATTTATGATTAGTAAATAGTTGTTACTTAATAATAACATCTCTAAATGTGTGAAATTAATACAGAATTTTAAAAGATTTCAAACTTAATATGTTTTTATTGATATATATATATATATATATATATATATAGTGTATCGAGGCAGCAAATAATTTTCTAAACATATTCTGTTAAATATAAGAGACAATGAATGTCTATTATGTTTAATCATGAGCCGTTCTAAACGTCATATTTTGGCTTTAATTTCAGTTGAAAATAAAGACAAAAAATTTCAGTTGAAAATAAAGATAAAAAATTCTCCAACATTTGGATAATTTTTTATTCAGTTGGATCTAAGCTTTCTGCTACATGAGCCATCTTCAGAGAGGTTATTAAGACGGTAACATAATAACATCGTCCACCATCACCGACGATTTTCTTTTGTGTTGACGGTGATGGTAGATGTTATTGTGTTACCGTCTTAATAACCTCTCTGAAGATGGCTCATGTGAGCCGAAAGCTTAGAACGAACTTAATAAAAAATTATCCAAATGTTGGAGAATTTTTGTCTTTATTTTCAACTGAAATTAAAGCCAAAATACGACGTTTAGAACGGCTCATGATTAAACATAATAGACATTCATTGTCTCTTATATTTAACAGTATATGCTTAGAATATATATATATATATATATATATATATATATATATATATATATTGGTTTGTTTTCTTCTCTTCTTCCAAAAGACACCCTGACGTGTCCGTATGTAGGAAGATCAGAACAACGGAGCAAACCGATCTATAAAATAGAATAGCCCAAGTGAAATCTTGATTGGTTGCTGTTTTCTGGGGGAACTTATGTAATGCACGTTGTAAAGTTAGTAGCAAATTTTATTCTGGGTGCGGGCCAAATATTGATCATATTCGGTCGGGTCACCTGTCGAAGAAGTCTGTTGTTTTTAAAACTCGAAACTTCTAGTGACATGGGAGCAACAGCACTGACGACGAACTTAGATTCGACACTTAAAGGTGAATTTTTAATAAAAATTAAAAAGAAAAAGATGTAAAAATCCAAACAATTCTTGTAAGACTTCATTAATGATCGAAAAACAAATGTTTCTTAAAATAATTGTATTGATACCGACTTAGCTGACCGCCTGCAGTCACTCTCTCACCGGTGTAACGTGGCTTCCCTGTGCCTCTTCTACAAATACTTTCATGGCTTCTGCTCTGATGAACTTAAATCACTGGTGCCCCCTAGGTGTGAGTTCGCACGAGATACTAGATTGGCAACTAGGTCCCATCCTTTTGCAGTGAAACCGATGAAATGTAACCCCAATTTCTACTCCAACAACTTCTTTTCTCGCACTTCCCGCCTATGGAATTCCCTTCCGCATGCTTGCTTCCAAGACGGCTATAACCTCCAGGAGTTTAAATGTAAGGTCATGAGACACCTCCTAACACACTAACCCTCCCATTCTCCCCAACTCTCCCCCTATGTACATCCTAACTCGTCTATCGCCCTGTGTAACCCCCTGCGCTATAGTGGCAGTGGAGTGCCTTGCTTGGGGTGACATGATTAAAAAAAAAATTCTTAATATAGCTTATTCATAAAAGCAATTAAAAGCGTTTCTAATTAAATAATGTCTTAGTTTTACTGAATTTTTTAGTCTGTTTTGGTTTGTTGTGTTTTACGGTATATTAGCCTCAGGGGATCATCTAATGTCGACAAGAATTTTACAATAAATTTGTATGAATACAATGTTGTGGTGCATTAGATATCGGCTCGAAACGAGAAATCTGGGAGCCGAGTTCGAATTCCAGCTGAATTCATTGCATTCACTTACGCGCAAATACCCTTGGGAAAGGTATTAATCCGTCTCTTCCTTCCAGTTATGGGTTAAATAACAGGACAGATTGGGTTCTATAGCCTTGGTTGGCAACCAGTCTACCGCAGAAAGCAATGGCAACCTACTGCGGGATAATCTTCTGCCCAGTCAGTCATGTCTCTTTCGAGACATGATCGCCCAAGCGTGTATCACGTATGGCACTTGACAATATATATTCTTTGTAAGAAATAAGTTTGTAGATCAGCATTCATTGGCATATTTTTATAAAGTGGGTTTTGTTGGGAGTCAGATGTATTGCTTATAATATTTTTTTTCAAAATGCTGACCATGACCACCATAGTTTATGAATATAGAATACAGCGCAGTACGTAATCTGTCAAATGAAACAACGTCAAAGATTAACACCCACGAATCAGACACGCTACTGAATCTGATTATATCGCCAATACTCGGGAAAATATGGTCGCCTTTATAAACGTCGCATTGAATATTTTGAGCCTTTTGATTGGTTAACCCTTCTATTGATGAACTATAAAATGAGTCAGCTCATAGCTGGCTCACTAGTATACATAGATACTCAAAAAATCCAACACGAAATTGTATTGCTG